>JAPTGZ010000022.1:24805664-24817339 GCA_029814645.1 Fowleria isostigma | reverse complement strand
GAGTTGATAACTAGCCATTTTCATGTTTTTTCTTGATAATAATCAAAATCACATAAATTCTTTCATCAGTAACTATGGCATTGTAGTGACAAAAACAGTGCTTTTAGACATTCCATGTTTTCTTCTCTGTCTGTTTTTGTAACATGATACACACAGGAGTTAGTACTTGATTGCATAACAATAGTTTTTGATGACTTTTGATGGTCTAATATTTTTTTTGTAGCTGTGTTCAAATATTTTTTTTTAATATTTTCGAATCAAAATTTTTCTTCAGTTAATGTAGCCAAAAAATATTGATTGAAATTATAAATTGTCCATGCTATTAAAAAAAAGATTACTCATATCATCCAGTTCTATGCTTTTTGATCCCCTTTAAATAATTTGCCTGGCCAATTATCCTGTTTCCTTAGTGTATTCAATACTGAGAAAATAGTTTGGAATCAGGGGGCTTGAATCCAAATATGAAGGTGGGACTAACAGGCACCGAGTAAACCAATCACAGATACGATGGACGTGACATTTTTGTCAGAGTATCTTAAGAATACAGGGTGTAATAAGTAATTTAATCCTTATTTTTGAATCAAACAACCATCAACAATTGTAAAGAGATTTGCAGACTTGGAACTGACTTTGACTCAAGTCAAAAAGAAGTTGGTATGTATGATGCATTACGAAACACCCACTCCCAACACTTGTGATTGGCCTGCTATAAAATAGATCAGGCAGAATCCACGGTGAATGGAGGAGTTCCAGACCATTTTCTCAGTATTGAATACAATGAGGAAACTGGATGGCTGGCCAGGCTATTAAATCATGCCATCAATTACACATATGATATCCACATAAAAGAAATTTTTATTCATTCATAGCTTGTAAATATTGTGAAACTACATCATTAGAATACACCCATAAAAGTGTGTACACAACTAAAAGTTATTCAAACTTCATCTTTCAATGTGCTGCAGAGATGTTGAATAAGTCTCTGCAGCTCTGGACATGGCCCGATCTGTTGTGATTTTTCATCTCTTTCAATACTTTTTCACTCATTCTTGATATAAGGTGAATGTGTCAAAGTGATGGCCTCTTTGGTTCTAGGGCCATGTATCACATGAGACAAGAAATGTGATTTGAAGCAAAACTAAACAATGTTTTATTATTTGCCAATATGTTTTGACTCTTGACTTAAATGGATAAATACCTTAATTGCAAATGATGGCAAAATTCACTCAAGACTGAAAAAGGATCTGCCTGTCATGGCCATTCACATATTTAGTAAAGTAAGGTCCACCCTAAGGTGCAGGACTTCACCTCTATCTCCAAAGATAAAAAAGAAAACCACATTAAAAAAAGAGTCAGTCTATCTCCCTAAACTTTCTGACCCTGTATGTTGAAACTTGCTAAAGATGTCATTCAGTTTGGTTTGTGTGTGACTGTCATATGATTACGCATTAACAGAATACATTTATTGTGAGTGTTACTTTCCTCAAGGCATAACTGACAATATAAAAATTAAGTGCTAGTCTTTAAGGCAACCTTATTGATTTTTTAGCCTCTTGAGGAACACAGGAACACATGGCTTTGACAGTTTTTTGACATCTCATAAAGTTGTGACAACAAACATGTTCGCAAACACCTCTAGCAATCAGAGAACAACATCAGAGGTGGGTTACACAACCTGCAAAGCCTTTCACATGACACAGGGACCTGAGATTTTAGAATTAAGAAATGTAAGAAATCACTACTGGGTTTTGCAAATGTAACTTTAACAGAACATTCAATATGATTAATCATTGGGAACATTTTGAAGACAGTATGAGTATGTTTTCATGATCCATATTATTGTTTGATCTAATGTCAAAGCAAAAGGCCAAGATCAGCCAAAAGCATTCGTACATATACTGTATTTATACTGTCACTGGAAGTTAGTGCCACATTCCTGCCTCATGCCATAAAGCTGGGCAAATGCTGGTTAAAAGAGCACACTGACCTGTCAATTCAGCAGGTTCAGGTAGTATTTTGTTAGCTTACCTGTTAGCATTAGCGCTCCTGTTAATAAGCAGACAGAAGTTAGCATGAGTAGGTCCGCACAGCCGAAGGGTCGAGTCTTGGGGGAGCCGGGGGAGGAGCTTAAAGAGGCATGGAAGTGCATGGGCGCAGCAAGACAGAAAGGACACAGCATGCAGCAGTCAGTAAGAAGGAGCTCACACACTTTTGATGCATACAAAAAATGCCTGGTTTGGTTAGTACTGAAACATACCTTCAGGCTGAAGCTGCTTCTTGTGCATCAAATTCACCGAGGGTGGCATGGACATAGAGGGCATTCGGAAACCAGCTGGCAGCGTTTCCATGGAGCCCGCCATCATCCCCAGCCCTGCCCCGCCTTCACGTGCCCGAAACCTCTTACGCCATGAAGGAGAGCGTCGAAAAGACTTGTCATCCCCACTCTACAGGGACAGGACGAAAACAAAGTCAGATAACTGGCCCATTTTCAACGTTAGTGCATTGATCAAAGCAGCAGCTTCAGAGGTCACCTCTTCTAGTCGGCGGTCAGTCCCCAAGGCCAACACGTTGTTGAATTCTCTTTCCAGAACCTGACGTGCCTGAAAAACACCAAATTATATCTGTGAGTTACTTGACCAGGAGCAGAAATAAACAAGAACTGATGATAAATACAAAACTGAAATACCTGTGAAACACCTGTGAGATTAAAAATATTTAAATAGGACTAACCTTGGATTATTTTTTTTTTCAGTTTAGCTTCCAAAACAAAGATTAATAGGAAGATGTTGAAACATAATTTGCACTGAAGCTCACAACTGAGGAAATATTTAAGCTAATTCTGTCGGAGGACCATGGGGAATTTGATCAGAGAACAACTAATACAAAATGTGCAGGAGTAGTAAAAGTTGGCAGTATGTAGCCAGCAGTACAAGAAAAAGCTGACTTCACACAAACCACACCATCAATAAAAAGTAAATCAACCAATCTCATAAAAACCTCAGGATGTGTGACTGTTGGAAGATGGACTGGTCAGTGAATGTCCAAATGGCCTGCACTGGGCTGACAGCACTGGAAAAAAAATGTTGCATGTGTCCTTGTGCATGTGCAAAATGAAACAAATCTTGGCTGTAGTTTTCTAAGTGCAGTGTTTTATGTCTTGATGAAAAAACTGCTTAATAAACAAGAATGAGATTAACTTTACCATGTCAGTAAACAACATAATGAACTTCAGTGTAGGTTGCGTAACATGTGACTGCATGCTGAGTCGTGTTAACCACCTGTGTGTTCTGCATAGGGATCTGCAGGATGAGAGCGAGGCTGCTGTAGTCGAAGGTCTCGTCCAGAGCGATAAGCGCTCCGTGGACGCCGCTTTCCAACAGATTGCCGCTATATTCCCTCAAACCAACGGACTGGACCCAGTGGATCACCTGCTCATTGGTCCACACCAGCACATCTGAAGCAAAAGAAAGTGACTCAGGTTCAAGAGGATGTTACACAATAATGTTTCATAGTTACACAGCAACTTTATTTTGCATAAAAACGCTACAAAGAGCAAGATGGAGAGATAAAGAGATAATGTGCGTGTCCACATAGTGTCAACTCACTGGCACACTCCTTTTGTTCATTTAAAGCACAGCTGTCGGCCAGCTTTCCAAGTTGGAACAGGCGGTGTGTGAGCGTGTATGTGTGAGTGTGTGTAGGTGTATGTGCATGCGTGTGTGTGTGTGTAAATAGGGTAGGATTCTGATTTGACACGACAGCTGAGTCAAGTTCATGTGCAGAACTCAAGGTCAAAAGGGCGAGAGGGCTGGCTGTATTCATGTGTGTGTGTCTGTGTGTGTACTACTTTGGTATGTAAAGCTTTGGATCATAACGTTGTAGGCCTTTCTTCATTTGGCGTTTTGACAGTCAAAACTGCAGCTGTCTTCATGCTTAGACGTAGCTGACAGTATCACACAAAACCACTAGATGGTACTCTGGCTGTGAACATGTTCTAAGCAGCATCTGAACATGCGTACGCCGCATCTTTTTGCTGCTTTGTCACTCTGTGTGTGTCTGTGGATGTGTGTATAGTGTGAAAGTGTACCTTTCATGTCATGTTGGCTGTCCTCTCTTCGGCGCTCCAGGTCTTTTCTGTCATAATTGAGTCTCTTCAAGCACATAATCCCGTACTGCAGACTAGCCCTGGCACACACATACACACCAGTGAAAAAACAACCTCAAAAACAGACTAAAATATAAAAATGCACCAGCACATATGCATCATTAACCCACTCGATTTCATCGCTAATGTATCCAGCAACCAGATGAAAGCTAAAATTAATCAACCGGTAGCTAAACTAAGAACCAAAGCTGCAGACCTGTGGAAGCTGTCCACCATCTTGAGGTGGCTCCTCAGGTCCTTTTTGGTCAGGTGGTCCAGCATTCGTGCATCCACCAGACACTCCATGAAGTAGGAGCGGTACTGAGGCAGACCGAGACTGGGCAGCCATTCGTTTCCTATCCACTCATGATTCATGTCTCCATACGCCAGAGTCTACAGGAATAATCGAACACATAAGAACTGTATGAACATACAAGAATGGGACTGATTCATGTGAATAGAAAACAGCCTATGCTGCAGTGAAATCACAACAAATTAAGCTTTTATCATTTATGTAGGTGGTTAAATAAAATTATAACAACATTTCTCCATGGGTCCAAAAGTACCCACGCAAAAGCACATTTTTAACAATGACCGAGTCCATTTAGATCAGGGGTGTCAAGCTCATTTTAGTTCAAGGGACACACTCAGCCCAATATAATCTGAAGTGGGCTAGACCAGTTAAATAATAGTCCAATCCAATCCACCTTAATTTGTACAGCACATTTTACCAACACAAAGTCTCCAAAGTGCTGCACAGAGTGCAAATTGGCAAAAAGAAAATTTTATAAAATATATTTAAATTAAAATTAATAAATAAATATACAATTAATAATATAATATACAGAATAACAGTGAAAAATGTGCAGTTACATTATGAAAATGTTTATGACTACAAAGTTTCCTTAGAAATGTGAATAACATTAACAACCTGAAATGTCTTTGGAAAAATAACTGCACTTTTAACAAAACAAAGTCTTAATTTATCATTAACACATGTGCATTAGAGCTTACAAGTAACAGTGTATCTACAAATACACAAAACATTTATTAACAGGTAAAATATTGTTAAAATCTTACTTCTCTTAAGACATTTCAGGCTGTTCACATTTGTTCAAATTCCCTTTTTTTTCTGACAGGGTAGTTTGTAAATGTAAAGAATTTAATGTAATGTAACCTTTTTTTTTTTGGACTAAACCAAAGAAGAAAAAACTCAGTTATTATTATGTGCTATCATAGGTTCTTCTGATATTATGGTAAGTTATTATGATAGTATTGTACTGATCTGATCCAAGTGAGGTCACATTTTTCTGTATGTGGAACCTCAACTAAAGTATTTTAACATCCTCGATTGTTAACATCTTCAGTGTAATTTTTGCATTTCACAAATTTATCCCATGAGCTGGATTAGACCCTTTGGTAGGGCGGTTTATGCCACAGGCCGGATGTTTGGCACCTGTGGTTTAGATTTTCCAGGTCCAGGATCTTGTACTATGCATCAGTTGACCAGCTAGGATGTTACTTATACTTGAAACAAGGTCAAAAACATCTTTTTAGAAAATATTGCTAAAATATTGTGTGTCTCTTCAAACTGAGACTGTTTTTTGGATTTTACTGAATATGTGTGTGTGTGTGTGTGTGTGTGTGTGTAAGAACAAGCAAAGATAGTAGACCACAACCCCAAGTAAAACTAAATACATAATACATAATACATCAAGATTTATTAAATTATAAAAAAACATATTTTCTGCATCAAATCTTCTGTAAAATCAGATTTAACCAGTTTCAGAAAACAAGTACCCATCTCATAATACTATTAAGACATTTTAACAATAATTATCAAGCTATGTATGACACTTTTTAGGACAAAACTGAAGTCTACATTAGTGGTGAGAGTCAAAGTAGAAAGCATGTCTTTTATTCACATCTCACTTTTAATCCTCACATTAGAGACATAACCTAGAATGCTTTTATCATCATAAAAACTGCTGGACTCTCCAGTCAACAAAGAGACACTAATGTGTGCCTCTATTACCTGCACAATTGACTGTTGTAATGCTTTACTGACTGGCCTCCTGAGGAAAAAAATAGTTCAATTACTTTAAGACTCAAACTAACTGGGTTGACCAGAACCAAGAGAACACACATTACACTAATCTCTGCATTGGCTACCTGTCTGTGTTACTATTGATTTTCAGGTTCTTTCAACCACATTTATGAAGCTCTTAATGGTTTATTCAGACTTGCTTTGAGCGGCTTTATATAACCCTCAGGTCTTTGGTAGTCGCCTTTTAATTATCCCTTGTCAGAACTTTTATTTCTGCAGTCCATGTTTTTAGAATAGCCTTTCTGATAACCTGAGGGCAGGAGACAATGTTGGTATTTTTAGAGGCAGTCAAGGTCTACCTTTTTAATCTGATTATTAACAAATTTAATTGTGCAATGCACTTTAAATACAGTCATGAAGCATTTTGTGTTGTCCTTATTTTGTCTGTATGACACTAACTGATAGTCACAGCTGCACATGGGAACATAAAGGCAATGCACACTCTCCTACCTCATTAGTTTGTTACCCCAAAAAGGGTTATTTCATTTGCAGTCACATAGTTTGGAACCTGCATATGTTCAGTTTCAGTCAGTCACATTAAATATTGGTTTACTTGAGTTGGAATTTATCTCAACCTTATGCTGGAGAGCAGACACTATAACACTATAGGGTAATTATTTTCTGTATTAATTTGTGAATTTGTTGTTATATTAATCTTAGTTTTTATGTCTTTGAGGTACTGGCTGTAGCTGGTGGGTGGTCTCAGTCTGGCTCAGCCAAAGATGTGTCTGAGGGATGAAGCCTGTGAAATGCTGGTGCCAGCTCACAAGACTGAACCATGAGCTGCAGTGTAACAGGGGAGATTTACCTTTAGTTAGGTTTGTTTTGTATTTAGTAATAGTAAGCGTCCATTTTGTTTTTCCCCTTGCATATTATTTAGTTTGGCCAAGCCACTATACATGTTCCCTCTTGTGTTGTTGTGTTAGGTCACTTTGTTTAGTTAAAACCCTCTTGTTCAGTCGCTGTTTAAAGTGCAGTTAAAATGTATTAACCTTTTTTTTACAGGCTGGTTATTGTAATTTTGTGTCTGTATTATTTCTTGTATTATTTTGGGTACATAAAAACCCACACTTTTGATACTTTAATCTTGTTTCCTTATTGCCATATCAGTTGCTGGCTCGGGCTCTAAAACATAGTTCAGTGATTCTGATATTGCACTACCTTCTTCAGCTTGAAACCCTCATCTATGACAATATACAGTATCATGATTTTTACTGACTTCTGCTGTCAAAACAACACTAAACAAATGCACTTTTTTCAGTGCTGGAAAGTCAATCATGGATAACATGATCATCAACACTGACAAGTAAACTTACACAGGCAGTAACACATGCATACACCAAACAATTGAAATGCTAACATGCACAATCACATGACTGACTGACTTTGCCACTGTCAAAACACTGTCACTCGAGGTTTTGTTGCATCTTGTTATTTTATTTTCATCTTATTCCATTTTTTATTTCATGCATTTTTTATCTCAGACCTTTTCTCTACATTTTATATGGCTTTTTGTTGTAAGAAAATTAAATTCACATAACATTTTATCATTGTGTATTTTATTCTGCAACTGAACTACAGCTCTCTTAACTGTTAAATGTGTGCAAATGTGTAGAGCAGAGTAGAATATGGATATAAGTTGCCCTTATGTTCAGATATAAATGCGTGTGTGTTGCTAATGTACGAGTGCAGGTTTACATGATATTTGCAGACCTCACCTGTGCCCAACTGCCCTCCTCATTCTCCTGAGTGGCAGCATGGTAAAGACAATATACAGGGTTAGAAAAGCATGCAGATTAAACCCTGTCATCATAAACTCACACACACACACACACACACACACACACACACACACACACACACACACACACACACACACACCTGCACACTGCTCTTCTGCACTTAACCATCACTCATCAGTTAACTGTAATAACACATTATTTGCCACTTTAAAAGACAACAACACATTTTTCATGGAGTCATTATCCTACACATAATACAGCTGGCATCCAACCCACATGAATGTGCTAGCCATAGCTCAAACGATGCGTTAGTACTGATGTTGAGAGAATTTAAAAGGGTCTTCCAGGACAGGACATATGTGTGTCACTGTGGGGACGGTGTAAGTGTGAGGGAGTGTTTGGTGGGGAGAAACGGGAGGGGAGCACCCAGATGGTACTGACCGCTTTAGTGGAGGAAGCCAGGTTCTCCATCTCTTCATGAGTCACCCACACATTTCCGGAGGACTGCTCAGAGGACGAGAACACACACAAGCAGAACATACACACACATACGACAACATGCACACACACACACACACACACACACACACACACACACACACACACACACACACAAAACACACCCAAAAATGCACTCGTGTATATTTTCACACATACCAAACCCCCCGTGCACACAGACAAACACGCACAAAGACAAACACTGTGTTGAGTGATGCCAAGGGAGGGAGTGTATTTCAGGCAGGTAGCTTGTAGCTATATCTGGCACTATTTGTGTGTCGTTTTCCCACAGAACCCCATGCAATTTATGGCAGCAGAAAAGGACACGTCAACCCAGTCACAGACGTAAAACAAGCCTCCTCTGTGGTCCAAACAGAGGAACAAACACATAAAAAAAATTGTGAGGAGTCGTTTCCCCAGTGCAGAGTGAAGCTTGAACCTTTAAGTGAAACAAATTCACAGTGTACTTGGTTAATTCTTGTGGAGGGTAACGGGTTCACAGTCACTTTCCTAGATTGCACTTTCATATCATTTGCTAATTTAATCCCCCTTTGAGTGCATGTGTATTTATTGTTCTTGTTTACCGTTCTGGAGGTGAGCGGGGCAGAGGGGCTGGTGAGGGATACCATCTCTTGGATGGCCAAGCGTAGTTTGAGTCGGTGCAGGGGGTTGCTGATGCCAATCTCCCTCTGGATCTCTGTGTCTGACAGAGCGGACATGATGGCTCCACTCTTCACGTTGGCACGACAGGCTGCCACATACCATGCCGGCATACCCACCCACAGCTGGTGAAGTACAATGGGATATTCAACATCACCACTGATTATGTCTTCACCACCATTGACATAATAAAAATTTATAATAGAAGATGAAGGAGGTGGAGATATGTGTGTAATGGTATTTGGTAGATGAGTGGTATACTGTATATACAACAGTAGAGCTGAATGATGTGCAAAAAAATGCTATTACAGTTATTTAGAGATACACTATGAGACTGTGGAACTTTGGCATTTTCAATGAAATAAACATAAAAATGATGATGTAATTTTTGCTGTGTATGAAGGCACAAGTTGATGAAAAAGTAATAATGCCATAGATACACCATACCATTAAATTACAGCCTTTTCCAAACTGCAGTTGTTATCCAATTAAATATAAAGCTGGACATGGTGCACAATTTGGTAAAAAAAAGTCATATTGCAATTATCAAGGACAACATTGATTACAATTTGAATCTCTTTGCTTTATCAAACAAAATGCACAGGTTACTAATAATTCTGAAGTGTGTATTTTAGACTTTTTTTTTTTTACATATATGCTTGTATAATAGTATGATAAGCTAATAAAAAAATATAAACTTAAATTTTTCCATGTTTTACACAATATACCCTTTTCTACCTTCCAAAATTATCCCCACACAAACATTGAACCATTACTTTGCAGACTTTTGCTATTACATAATTTACGGAAATTTTGACCCAGTTAGCTGTGCAGCTCTAGTGTATACCAAACAAACATGTTCACATACACTTTAAGAATATGATTTCTGAACCAGGGACATCTCTGAAGCACCTCGATGCATCAGAGATATGTGTGTCTTGTCTTATCAAAAATAGTTTTTCATAGACAGAAGAAACTGATCAGTTGATAAATACAGTACAGGAGTAAAACAACAGGATACCTCCAACCAGGAAACAACAGTTGGACCATCCCACTGAGCGAACGGCAAGCCTCTTTTCCTGGCATCTTCAAGAAGTTCATGTCTTAAAAATGAAGGAAGAGAGAAAATATCATAAAAATTATTTTTGACAAAATGTAATCACAAGAAATCAAACAATACTCAGAAAATGGTGAGATTCTTTTACTTTTTCTTCATCCTGCGATCCCTCTCGGCCTGGGTGCCAAGTTTCCCCAGAGTCATAGTGTCACCGATGCCCATCTCAAAGTCTGAAAAATAACTCTACACTGTTAATCTGTGTCTCTGCAAGTCTCACAAGGTCTGAATCATTGTGGGAACAGAGTATGGGCTCTGCAGTTCACCTGATAAGGCCGGTAAAGGCTGTCCATCCCTGCCTACACTCGGCTCCATTCGACCCTTCTCCTTCTTTCCAAACAATCGGCCAATAGAAGACTTAATACCTTTCTTCTGTTTTCTGGAAACAAGTACAACAGGAAGAAATGATGACACTTTTTGTCAGCTGTAAATTAGAGTAGTATGTTTCTAATGTGTGTGACAAATAAGGATTCATAATATCAAACCATTTGCAGTGTTTTATAGGAGAGGCTTATTGTTTTAGTGGATGTACCTTTGTTCTATCAGTATTCAGAGTGACAGCTGTTCTTCCTGTGTGGGTTTCTTTTAAAGTTTACCTAATGTACTTACAAAGACCCACTCAGAATGATGTGCAAGTGCTGAGAGATGAGTTTGGAAAAGGGCCTTTGTCTGAGAGTGAGTGTGTTTACCCTCGGCCATCCTCCAGACTGCCTGTGAACTGGGCGAAATTGGTTTCTAGACGTAAACTGCGGGGAGAGGAGGGGGGCGATGTCTCACACTTGATAGTGGCTTTGTCCACTTCCACTGGAGACTGGAAGAGGCACAAAAGCAGTTCAGCTCAGCAATGTCAACCACAATTGGATCAAAGATGAGCATTAGATTAGTTGTGTTTGCAAACTTACAGCTACTTTTCTGCGATGTTTTCTCAAGTCGCTAGGCTAAAAAAACACAACAAAATCTGTTACAATAACAGGTACAGCATTTTTTTTTTATTTTCTAACTGTTTGTGTGTATATGAATTTGATGTCCCTCTGACCAGAGTCATGATGCCTAGATGGTGGCTGGTGTTGCGTCCATGGTGTTTAGGCGTAGAATGGCCACTAGTGGGTGGTGACGATGACGATGCTAGGGACTGGGCAGTAGCGGATGTGGGGAGGGCTCTGGGTCGAAGCGTCACATTGAGTCCGTCCATGCTGCCGCTGTTCACGCGAGACTCAATCTCATCAGAACGCAGGTCTGCTGACTCTCGCTCCACCTGAATCATCCTGCACATTCATATACGCACACATTGATTATATATTATAGAATATCAATGTCTACCTCTAAACATATATGCCCTGTAATTCTGTCAGAGCGACTGAGATCATGTGAATGTATGAAGAATTATCCTTATAATGTATATATGCACAT
>JAPTGZ010000022.1:24707586-24737767 GCA_029814645.1 Fowleria isostigma | reverse complement strand
ACACACACACACACACACACACACACACACACACACACACACACACACACACACACACACACACACACACAGCTCTGGCAACAAGGGACCAACTCCCAGCGTTCAGCCTATAAGCGTTTGCACCATATGTGCAAGCACAGCGGAGAACCACAATTAGCGAGGAGGTCATTTTGCCATGCATCTTTATCATGTTTATATATTCTTCGTGTTACCACATTTACCACAGACTCATAACTGATTAAATGTAATTAACTTTTTACATCAGCAGCAGCAGACACACAAGATGATGACCTGACAGCTCCACAGAACCGATGCGCGCAAGAGCAGTGTCCACTTCAGTCAAAGACGCACTTTACGCACCAGAGTGTGCAGCACACCCTGCAGGATCTGAGAAGAAGAAAAAAGAAGAAGAATCATCAGCATCTGTGGAATCTGAAAGAAAACCATGGAGTTGTGCATTTTTTCTTTCTTTCTTCTAACATACAGTAGTGGAGCACAGTTAAGAGCTTGTTTCCCAGCTCTCTTGTTATTCTCAGAATTTGTTTTGTCTTTTTCCTTTTTTTTCGTCATTTAAATGTTTATTGATCTTATTTTCAGTCAGTTACAAAAAAAAAAGAAAAACAAAGTAAACAAACCCAAAAAAGACAAAAAGGAAAATAAAAAACAAAAGAACCAATAACTTTGAAAGGCAGCCGCAAAGATCCCCCCAAGCACCCCCAATTCTCATACAGTTGTTTTGTCTTTTTCACCGCTGTTTTTTTTTTCTTGTACTTTTGTTGTAGCTACAGTAAACTGATGAATGAACAATTGCTTTTCTCGTCCATTAAAAACAACATGTGCAGCCATATCATTATATTTTAGCAGGAGAACAGTATATTCAATATCTGAATACAACAAAATCTTCAAATCAAGTTGTTTTAACTTTTAACTTTAGTGTAAATATTGTCAGGCTCTGGATTGATCGTAGTCACATGACTGTGCAAGACATTATGAAAATATATATTTATTATTTTATGTGTCAGTGTAAATGGCTTTAAGATGTGACAGACCGTTCATATTAGAATACAAAGTGACTGTGCAGAATATTCAGTATAATATTGAATATGTGGGAAAAAAAATATGGCTCTTTGTTGCCATCTAGTGGTTGAATCGGATTTACATGACACTGTCGGATTTCCAGCTTCAGCTTCAGTATTTAAATGTATCGCCTCTATGACCTGCCTCCAGTCCACTGCATGCACATCAGAAATCACAAATACTTTATTGTAAATACTTTATATACGCAAATTTGGGGCAAATTCGTGAATAGTTATGCAAAACAAAAAGCAAGTAAAATAAAAAAAAAACAAACAAACAACTGAGATTCTCTTACTCTTATAAAAAAATGTGAAAAGTCAGGTAGATGGATTTCATTATTTGAAAATCATAAATGTAGATCATACTTGCTTAAAGTAAATAAAACAATAATAATATATGTCAACCTATGTAAATTCATAACATAATTTCAATTATCATATTTTTTGATGTAATATAAAGCTGTTTCCCAGTAAAATATTGACCTAATTGATATAATACTGTTGAAACAATTTCCCCTATAATTTGAGGATGAATCAAACGCTGACGGACAGAATCTTGATAAGTACTGATTATATGTGTTCAGATGTAACCCCTGCCTTTTCACAAATGGGACACCTGGCAACGTCAGTTATGAAAATATATTCCAAATATCTGCAGAAATTTTGTAGTAATATGTAATATTATATTTTTAACAATGAATCATAACATTTTGACCATATACTGATATAAAAGGATGCAATGTGAACAAAACTGAAATGTGAAAATTGAAAAGTGCTTGATTGGAAATATATTTCATTTCATTGACAGAAATGATTATGCAAAATATTCTATGTAGGTCAGATTGGCATAATAGTAGCGGTATGAGGTTTTCGGTATTGAGTGTATAGTACTGAGGCAAGGCTAGTATTAAGTGAGGCTACTATACTTGAGGCAGATAAAAAATTAAACTGATCTCAGCGGTAAAGAACTTGATAGTAGTCACCAAATAAAATTGGGTATTTTTTTTTTCCCTGACACCTCCTTTAAACTTTCTGTGAATTCTCTGGAGCTCAGTCTTTACCACTACTTTTCTAATTATCTTTTAACTGCAACAATACATTTTTTTTCAAAATGAAAAGATGTGGGTCCCGTACACGCAATTGATTTTATAAGGTTTTGACAACAATGCTGTCAGCAGCCATTCTAGGGTGTTGTTGTGGCCTTCAGCACTTTAACAATCATGCAGCACTTACACAGATCACTGAACAAAGGGCTGTGGATTCTGTTGTGTTTTATATTATTGTTCATTGTGGTTTCTGTCATTATTGTCAAATCTATTCAGTTCAGTTCAGTTAATAACAAAGTAATCTTGGGATCATACTAAAGATAGTAATTCAATATCTCACCATATCTCAAGGAATAAGCCCACTAATTTCATTAGAACATGCATGTGGTGACAGCGGGGAAGAAAATTAAACTTAAAATAAAAGGAAACCTCAAACAGAACCTGGCTTTGTGTGGGTGGCCATCTGCTGTGACCAGTTGGACTGAGTGGAGAGCAGAGAGAGAAACATGCAGCTCTGGAATCAGAAAAGATACATAGAGAGAGGACGGAGGAAAAGAGAAAAAGAGAGAATATTATTCACAGGAAATAGTGGAATATAACTGCATGGTTAAAAGGAGGAGAAGTGAAGAACAGGACTCACCAGAGGTTCTTTGGCTGCCTGGCTTTAAGCGGTGTAACTGAGGGATGGTCCTCGATTATCTAAAACAGTTGTAACTATAAGCTTTGTCAGAAAGGAAAGTTTGCAAACTAATCTTAAAAATAGAAGGGCCTCAGCTTCTCTAACCTAAAACTGGTAGCTTGTTGCATCATAAAGACTGAAGGTTACTTTTGGAGAAAGTAGGTGCCACGTGCAAACTTGCAGTCTGAAAGCAAAGTGTTCTATTCACATGATATAGTCATAGGTGGCATCATCATGGAGCTTGGTCATTAATGGCCAATGAGGAAAAATCATTAAATTACACTATAGATTTAATGAGAGCCAAATTAAGAGAAGATAATAAAATAAAAAGTCCGTTAAATCAAGCAAATTAAAATACCTTTACTGCATGGTGAAGCCACTTTTCGCCTTCACTGATAATATGAAATTGTTAGAGCTTAAAATGGCCAACAGAGGGCAGTAAAGCAACAATTAAGGGGAAACAACGTCGGTAATCTCGCGTTACTTACGACGTCACGTCAGTCCATGATGGCAGAAGATCCTGGCGGAACAATTTTCAATTTCTCTGTTATTTTTCTTTCTTTCTCTCTACCTCAGCTTGCCATAGAGACATGGCAGGACTCACAGCCCTGCTAAGCGTCCGCAGATCACTTGTGTCGACATGCCCAAGAAAGGGAACAGAAAACGGCTGAAATTTAAGGCCGGGGACGTTTGTTCGGAATCAGGTAGGTTGCCTTACGTTAGCATTCACGTTAGCCAACTAGCTAGCCCGCCCACTGTTCTTTAGTAATCTGCTGCAATATTATACCGGAGTCGCATTAATTTAAAGCCTAAATCATTATTGCTAATTATGAGTTGTGTCGTTAAGGACATGATTGCGTTTGCGGCCATGCTCAGTGTTTGGTTGGTTTTGCATGTGTCGTCTTTCTCTTGCAGTAACTGTTGCTGATTATGCTGACGCCGACCCAGCCGTTGTGAAGTCGGGGAGGGTGAAAAAGGCAGTTGTAAATGCAGTGGAAAAAGAAGGTAAATTAATGATTACACACACTCTGTTCCTGCATGGTGAATTACTTGTTTGACCTTGTCTGAAAATGTCACCCAAGGACTTGTGTTTGTGTTCCAGTTAAATTATTGTGTGGCTTGGAAGCCTCTCAGGGTGCGGTGGAGGAGGTGCTCTCATCTGCACTCAGTGTCCAAGGAGAAACCCTGGACAGCAGTGATGATCTGGAACCGGAAGAAGATGGAGAAAATGAAACTAAAGTAGCCCGCAAGAAGAAAAACAAGAGAAGAAAGGGTACTACTTTTTTTTGTTTGTTGTTGTTTTAAACTGAGAATAGAGTCGGTTTTGGAATATATGTATATTTTTGTATTATGTTTGAATTGACCTTCACAGAAAACAGTGAGTGCAGTGATGGTGAGGATTATCCTGTAGACATCTGGTTGGTGCTTTCGTCCTATATTCGACCTGAAGATGTTTGCAGGTTTGCACTAATCTGTAGGAATGCCTGGACTGTCACCTGCACTGCAGCTTTTTGGACCAGGCTCTATAGAAGGTAAGAGGACTTTATGAAGGCTTGTATTCTTTGAAGGATGAACATTTCGATACAGCACCCTTTGTTGCGTAGCTTAGCATTCATATTTGACTGATATATTGAGCTGATATATGCATTTTTCTACTTATATTGATATTGGCTGATGCACGGGTGCATTTGCCGATATATTTCTCCAGCATAATTGACTGACAGGAGTCTGTTGGCAGCATACGTACTTACAATAAGGTTTTTCACTACAACAGATGATGCAAGTGAAGTGACTGAAACTTGGGCCTAAACATTAAATGACTGTGGAATACCCCCATTACTTTTAACATTAACTCTAGTACAGTGTGAAGTATATTGTACTTCATTTATGCTATTGTGTGCGATACTATAATTATTTTATTTTTGCTTAAGTATTTATTGTCGTAGAAATTAATTGGAAGAATTAAGAGCACTGAACTCTTTGTTTTTATTTGAATTTATGTTTGATAAAGTTCAACACAGATTCAGCTGTGCAATACTACTGTATGCATCATTACTGGTTCTACCTCACCTTTCTATCTCTTTTTACCATTTGTTAAATATTGGTTCAAGGTCAATAAATTTTTTTTTTTTAATTGGGGCCCATAACATTTGTTATTGGTGTATCATTTATATTATGTAAGCTGAGCAAAAAGCAGTATCAGCTCCAAATATCAGCTCAAGAAAACGGGCAGCCCGTACCAGTCATCAGCTAATGAAAAAATATCGGCATCGGCCCCAAAAAAATCCATATCGATTGATTCCTACTTAGCATAACATTAGACTGACTCAATACATGTCATCAATTTCAGATCAAAGCTTTTGTTAAGCAGAGGAGAATCATGTGATTTAATGAATATACTAAAAAGTATAAGATTACAGATTTTATATTTTATAGCTTCTCCTAATTTCCTTGCTCCTTTTGTCTCATTCAAAGGCACTACAAGATTGACACAGATCTACCATTCCGTCTGCAGCCTGACTCTGTTGAGAGGATGCGTTGTCTGCGGGCTTGTGTGATACGCTCCCTTTTCCATTTGTATGAGCCATTCAGCTTGCGTGTTTCAAAAATTCCTGCCCTTCCTGAATCTACACCCACAACTTTGTTGAACTCCAAGGTAAAATTAGTCACCTCTATGATTGTTAGCTAAAGTTGTCTTTTGTTATCTCAGACTTTTTTTAATGGTTCAGGTGAATTTGAGGTTTAAATTTGAAGGAGAAGTTTTTATTACATTGAAGTTTTATGCTGTTAAAATCTTAGAAATGTGGTTATATATGTACATTTAAATTTTTATCCTGTCACCATGTTACATTATTATTATTTTTATTTTTTTCTTTTGTTACAGTGTTTACTGTTCTGGGTCAAAAAGGTGTCAGGGACTCGACCAGAGCCTTTGTGGGAGTTTAACTTTAAATTTTTAAAGCAGGTAAAAAGGAGTATATTTTTTCCCCCATGCATGAATCTTACAAAATCACTAACAGCTGTTTTAGCTGCTTTAATGACTGTTTTGGGAATTATTTCTTCTCCATCAGGGACATACAAAGAATGGTAGTGCCAAACCCCTGTGCATGCCCAGGCAATATGAGGATGTTCACAAAAACCCAGACTCTGACTGCTACATGCTTCAAGTCACCACCCTCAACTTCATCTTCATTCCTGTGGTCATGGGCATGACACTTGCTCTGGTCAGTATCTTTATTTATTCATTTATTTATTCAGGAGGATCTCTTCTTCCAGAGAGTCCATTGGCTGCTATTACATGTCACAGAGAACACAAAAAATCCTTAAACATGCTTGTATATGTTATAGCCTTCCCAATGGGGGGGCATGAAGCATAAATGACATGAAAACGTGAAATGTAGCTTGTAAATATTTTGTATCAAAATTATTTATGCCAGCGGTTATTTCGCAAAACCAGCTCAGTTTTGAGGAAAAATGATGGCATCAGCTCTCCAGTGATAAATCATCCTCTCCTCTAAAGAACATATGCCAAACCTGCTACAACACTGTTGCCTTACTACCAACTTTTTTTTTTTTTTTTTTTCAAAGTATAACATAGAGCTGGGAAAAAAAATCTATTGAACAGAAAATTGAATTTGTAAATCACATCCAGTTTTATTTTTATAAAGTCAATTTTCTTATCACGCAAAAGATATAGGTATTTTGAATATGCCAACATCACATCCTTATGTTCTTCTGGGTTCCCGTAGTTCTATGAAGTCGACCCCCCCCACGTAAATCACAGTCACAAACAACATTCAGAGACAGCCAGAGGTAGAGAAAAGCTCATTCACAACAATGTTTCAGTCATTTGGATTCATCAGATACAGAACAGGCAAATCCTCACTGTAAACTATGGTATATGAAGGTGCACAGTGTCACTTTGTTGAAACCAATGACTTCTCTTCCTTTTTTCTTTTAAGGTCAATCTCAACACACTTAAACATTTAACACTGAAACACTTAAGTTGATGTTTTTTCAATAGATTTGCAGCCTTCACTTATGTTTTTTTTTTCTTTTCTTTTTACCTTAATGCTCTGTATCAGAGTCCTGCACTGGGTCACATAGCTGCAGGCAATCCACAAAAACATGCGAGGATGAGTAGGAAAAAAAAAAAAAATTCGCAGTTTGAGGCATGGGTAAAATTAAACAAAAGGCAGGGGGTAGTGGGCAAGGAAGTGAAAAAATAAAAGAATAATAATGAATGAAAATAATTGTCAGGACAGCACATTTAATGATGATGGTGATGATTATCTGATTTAATGCTGGGTGATCCACATTCGGTTTGTTTTATTTTGAAGTGAGTTCACCTCTGTTAACTTCTGGACAAAGACACCATTGTATTAGACAGTTATAGATGTGTGCGTTTTAGCCAAAATAAAGCCCTTAAAGTGAGTTACTGTGTATGTGGGTATGGGCGGGTGTGTCTTGCACATTTATACCCCTTTCCCACTGGCCACAAAACCCATTTAAACATGCTAACAATCGGCTTTTGGTGGCAGTGGAAAAGGCACACTGACCCGCATCGACCCATGTCAAACGACTCGGCAAGTGATGCGGGTTAAAATCACCTTCAATCGGCTTGGCTCCAATCGGCATGCCGTGGGAACGCTAGACCCAGGTACACCCGCTAGTTTATATGATGACGTAGAGCGTTGTGTGATGCATCATAACACCGTGCCAGTTGTGTCTTATATCACACGCCACAACAAAGCTCTGCTCGCATTCGAATCAAGACTGGATTGAGAAACATGTCGCAGCATTGGCAAGATAACGAGATTCGTGAACAATCATTTTGAGGACGGACAAAAGTGTAAAACAAGAAAGGACAGTGACCAGCGCCTGACTCGCTTCCGTGTTGCTCTGATTATTTACTTCCTTGAATTCTGTCGTACTTGTGATATCATCAACGCGATCCTAGCGTGGTGACATCACCAGACGCACAGCGGGGGAAGCGGAGGCCACGCGGCTCGCCAGCAAGGGCCACAGACTCGGCTTTTTTTGGTCAATGGAGAAAGGCCAAATGCTGATTGTTAGCGGGTCGACGTGGGTTTTTAAAACATGGGTCGACCCGCTAATTTGAGTGGAAAAGTGGCTTTATAAATGTGGGTGTGTGTTGGGCTGCGAAAGGAGGAGCTTCAACTGAACACCGACTCCAAACAATCATTTACAGAACTGGCTCTAAGAGCTGTTATGTTCACAACCAGTGCATTACAAATCAGAATACAGTCTTTAACCTTGTTCACTAACAAATTGAACCAATGTTTTAAACCTATGACATTATTTTATTGAGCGACAAAACGTTAAACATGTTTTATTTAACATTACTAGAGCCGCAGCAGAAGGACAAAAGAGCCAAATGTGGCTCCGGAGCCGCGGGTTGCCGACCCCTGGTCTAGATAGTCTAGTTGTTTGCTGTTGCTTATGATGACATGCGCTGAAATGAAGAGTGAAAGAAAGGAGCAGTAATCATCTCTTTTTGATTTGATGTCTGTTCTGCACAACTTAATATGTTAATACGTTTTCCTTGCAGTGCAAGAGCAAAAAACAGGAAAAAAAACTTGGTCACAAAAAAGACGCTTATGTCTTTGGCATGAACATACTCATGACATAAATAACAGTTGAAAATAGTATAAATTAATTAACTCCATGAAATAATTCCCTTAATTTTTATATAAGGGCCTTTCCTCTGTAGAGCTCTCCTCTGTGATATTTCTCATTGATTATTTTTAGTCACTGTTCTGCTTTGCATTTTTACCGTCTTCTGTGCCAAATAACTTGTTTTCACTTTGGTCTGATTGGAGTTTATCTTCACTCTTTTTCCTCATAGTTCACAATCAACGTTAGCACAGACATGCGTCACCACCGTGTCCGTCTAGTGTTCCAGGACTCACCACTCCAACGGGGGAAGAAGAGAGGGGATCACGGTGGGACCCAAGTGGTGCTGGATCCTGTTCAGAGTGTCCGACTCATGGACTGGTGGCATCCGCAGTACCCCTCCTCCTCCTGCACATGAGAGCCCCTCTATAGCCAAAGCCCACCGTAATTTCATCATAGTCACTCAAACAAAAGTATGATGTTGGATATTTCTGCACAACATGCAGTATTTTTGCAAACATTCGTGCCCATTCATCTGGTTAATGTCTGCTTGAAGGAGGAGGAAGTTAGGGAAGATATGACTTTGAGGACGGACGCAAACTGAACATTGTAATTCTTCCTGCATTGACTTTGAATTTCAATAGTGTACTGCAGAATTGTCCAACATGAGTGTTTTCTCTCTAGGTCTGCTGATATCAAAAGTACCTCCTCACCCCTCTGAGCCCTGCAGTCCATTCACTCATGCAACATTGTTCAGCTTCAGCAGTTCCTCACTGTTTATGAACACATGCAGAAACAGGGCTGGGTTATATATCAACCAGACTCATTAAAGTTTCACGATTACTCCATGATCATTTGAAACCTGGTCAGTCTGTAACATTTAGGGAGATTCAAGCTGTAAATGCAGAAATGGAAAAAATATTCACAATGATGTTTAATGTATAATCAAAAAATTATTTCTTTTTTTTTTTTTTCTTTAGACTGAGCCTTTTTGTATCTATGGATGAATTTTGTTGCTTCATTGGAATCAACCATTTTACACCATTTTTCTACAGTAGCTCAGAACAGACTCCTTTTGTTTTATAGTGGGTTACATCAAGCATTGAGTTGTATTACCAGCACCGATTAGGTTTTAATGTGGACGGGGAGGACATTTGGGGTTTTTGCAGCCACCGTAGGGGAGAGTGACTTGCATTATTCACTAGGTTGTAATCTGAATCTTCACATCCAGATGGCATGAGATCTTGCATCAAAACTGAGCAATTGTTAATTTTGATATCTGGGAAAAGTTCTACCCTAGATTTGATCGGCAGAAGTATGAAGGAAAAAAAACAAAACCTGTAAACATTGAAATCATTACAGCTGGACTAATTTCATGACATTTGTTGCAGTCCACAGTGTAGTTAAGATAATTTTAATAAAAGCTGATACATTACCCAGCCCTTGTTTCCCTCACAGAGTGTGTTTAACTTACATGTTACAAGAGTTTTTGGAAAGTCAAGGATTAACAGGGTGGGTCATTTGTGTTATTTTCCATTTTAAAGATTTTCAATTTGAAAATGTTGCATCGACAGACTGGCATTATCCTGTTAAAACAGCATTTTTCTTTTGGTGTGTTTAAGGCAGCCTCTGCTAGTATTGTGTGGTTATCAATAACACTGCTGTAGACTGAAGGGGCCAAAGAGGCCATTTACCTCAGATGTCATCCACTCAACTGCTGCTTTGGGCAGTATTTATTTTCTGTCGAATGTTTCTTGGAACAAAACCACCTTGTCTTGCTGATTATGTGACTTGTGCCTCCCACTGCAACCTGTTCCTGAATGGCTAAACAACGTGATTTATGTGATCTGTCTAACGGCAAAATGATTGTTGGGAAAATTGCACAAATCGCTTACTTGATTAGGATGTGCAGTGGGAGGAGATGAACAGTATAACTGAAACTAGTTTATTCTCCTTGTATCATGGACAGTAAAAATGACAACCTGATTTGGTGTGCACATATTCATATATAACATATTCTATTCATAAGACGGACTCAAAGTTTAGTCTAGAGTAACAGCTAGTCGACTGCAGTTGCTTATCGCAGAGGACAACTGGATGTTTACATTAGCAGTTGATTGTGTTAGTGGGTGGTCTAGTTTCATCAGACAAGAGTGACAGTGATGAACTTGTGCACTGAAATAAAAACTAAAACTGCCCATCCACAAGTCTCCAGTCGGTTGTCTTTGAGTGTGTGTGTGTGTGTGTGTGTGTGTGTGTGTGTATAATCTTTAGGAAATAGAACTATCAGGCACAGTAAAATAGGTGATAAAAATGGCATGGCCCTAGGCAAGTTTTTTTCAGGGGTGTATGTATCCCTAAAATGGTTTGACACTGTTAGATTTACTAAATTCACAATATTATATTAAAACTTATTTAAACTTGCCAAGTCCTAGATATTGTTCTTTAATACATCTATAGGTAAGGTATTCAATAATGTTATTTGGCTTAAAAAAAACAACTGGAACAGGTCCTGAAAGACCAGCATGTACAAAAATGAGTGAAATCAGGGACATGACTTTATGTGATGTTTATGTTGAAGTTAAATCAGAATATAAACTCGAAAAATCTGTTATTTGAAAGCCTTGGTTACAGGTAAGAAAGCTATAATTTTCAAACAAGGATCCCTCTAGTCACTGGACGATACAAAGTCTGACACTCATTAGTGCCATGATGGTTGTATGGGAGACAAATTCCATGTTTTATCTGAATGTACTAGTGTACAGGTTGTTGAATTTAGGTAAATACATTTGCCAAAATACTACTCACGGCTTCCATCAATGTATAAATTTGTAATACTCTTCAGTACAAACAACCAAAAACAATCCATAAATTAAGTGTATTTTTGAAAAGGGTTTTACCTTTTACCTTCAATGATATTTTTTTCAGAAACAGAAAATATTAAATACATTCAGTTGTATACTGAATGTATTTGATATTTTCTGTTGTGACATGTTTTTTCCCCATACCAAGCATTTGTTAATGTGCAAAAAATAAAAATGTTTTATTACTTTTTTGTTTAGATATTTTTTAAATAATACCTTTGTAGATGTTAGTGTTAACTGGGACTACAGATAAAGTGCAATACAAAAAAAAAAATGATTAAAGTAGAATTACATGCTGTGAGCATACAATTTTCTAACTCTTGTTTCCCACCTTAAATCTGTATCAGATTTTTATTTTTTGTTACATTTTTAATTTATTTTGAGCTTATGCACTCCATGTACAATACTAATTATATATACATGTACAGTGTATAATACTGATCATATACATCTCAGTGTGTACACAGTTTGCTGTAAACACAATATAGATAGGAATTTACATGAGTTAATATGCTTATTAATATACATATAGAAATATTCAGAGAAAAATACAGAGAAATTGGCTGTAAGCATATGTACACAATATACATAAATATATACAGCAATTCACTACTAATATCAATGTAAAATTAGATTTTTCCATTGAAACTGCATTGAATTAGTGACTAATTGGAATGTTTCAAATTGATATTCGTATCATTAATCTATTTTATCATGTAAATGTTGCTTTTATTTATCGACTTAACCTGAGTTTGCTGGATTTTTTTTCCAGTTCCTATCCTGTGGAGACAGACACATCTCCTACCGTAGGCTTCGTGCCTCCCCCTTGTGGTCATTCTCGGTACTACCGAAGCACGCACCACTGCATGATTTAGTGTTACCGGAGAAAACAGGTTTTTCCTCTTCTTTAGTGCATGTTGCCTGTCATGTTGTTCGTGCGTTTGAACCAGTGAACGGGCTGTGTAGAGACTCAACAAACAGACGAGGTAAGGCTCCGGTGTTTGTCTTCACTGTATTTTGGCCAAATAAGTTAAAGAACCTTGTCAAACTCAGCAGTCAACACGCATCACGTCACCTCCTCAAAATAGTGGCGGGACGTGTTTCGAGGACACCAAACTACACTACCCACAAGCCCATGTGCGCTTTTCCATTGGTGGTGGCACAGGTGACCGCAGACGCTCAGAGTTGTGACAACATCTCGACCGTCAAAACGAAAACAAATTAGACAGCAAAGTAGCTGCGGTTTTACGTCCCGTAGCCAGTCTGTGAAAATTAAAAAAACAAACAAACAAACAAAAAAAACTTACTTCAGTTTTTCGTACTCGGTTTTTGACTTTGACAACGCAGCTTTGGTTTTTACCAGATCGGCTCAGAGCAGTGGGCACGCACTTTTCCTGAACCTGACTTGACTTCGTTCTGTCTGACCTTCACAGCGGGTAAGTGATATTTCCCACCGCCACTGAACTACACGTTCTGCAAAAACACCAGCACTTCAGGAAAACCCACCAAGCTCGCATTGTATCTTTGTCCAGCAATGGAAAGAACTAATGTCAAGAGCAGCACATTCGCCATTTGTCTGTAAAGATACATCGAGCTTCCCTTTAATTCAGACACACTGCTGCAATTAAGGCAAAAATATTTCTGTATTCTTGTGCATACATTGTAAAATTCTTATGTAAGCTGCACAAGCAACACATGGCAGTTTGGTAGAAAAAAAAGAGAGGATGATGAACAGATCATGAACCTAGAAAGAAAAGAACCCACTATTGCTGTTTGTATTTATGAGCTTTGAGAGAACATTGATTTGCACAGAAAAGTAAAAACAAAGGGCGTTTGACTACTATTTTGGACTTAAACTGCTGCTGTTTTTTCCTGGGTACCACTTTGGGTCTGTGAGCACCACTACCCCTCTTTTACTGTCATCAGTGAATGTCTGCACAGACCTGCCCCTTTTGCCATTTATAAGCAGTGGCCAGGCCGGTGTCAGTAACAACACCTCACCTCAGCCTTGGGGTATGCTGCTATGTATAAGCTGGGGCTGTATAAACTGAACCCACTGTAACACTGATTATTCAGATACCGTATGGTGCCAACACTAAAATAATGAACACACAGCTGACCATTTATGTTCCTTTTGTCCCCCCCTCCCAGGACTTTATTTACATACCCTAATATTATTAATAGTGCGTAAGTGTAGAGTGGAAAATACACGTTGTCATTCCAATAATAGGATACAACTGTAGGGTTTACTGTGAATTTAATTCTGACTCCACTGATGAAAATATCTTATTACAATCATAGTTTTGCTTTTGTGAGAGTAACAATGGTGCTTAAACTTTACACTCTTGATTGTCATTTGAAATGTGGATTATTCCCTTTTAGTCTAGTGCAGATACAGTATGTGTATGACCTTAGATCAAATATCTGACATCTGGCCCTGGGTCCTGACCCCTGACCTCTCTGCCTTCACTACTGTGATAATGCACACCATTTCCCTCAGGAACAGTAGGGTTCAAAGGTTAAATTAGGAGGGTCTGGGAGCCTGTAGTTGGTGAGTACCCATGTGTAACCCATGCGCATGACTCAACAGAATCAGAATAGATAAATAACTTCTGTGATGACACAAGTTTTGGATTTTTGATGATTAGGGGAAATCTTAAAAGGAGAAATATTGGCTCAAGTGGTATTTCTACAAACCCTCTGACTTCTAATAAATCATATGACGGTGTGTATACGTGGGTGTTCTAAATTTTGTTTTGCTTTCGATCACTTCTCGTAAAACATGCTTATTTAGGGAAGTGACAGAAGAGCGCTGAGGTCGCTCAACTATTCTGACAGCCTTGAATTTGTGTTTTTAGCCATTATAGCAGTTATAGCAGTGCAGTTCCAGGAATTACAAGTGCATTGGAGAGACAACCTGGTCATTATGATGAATTACATATACAGTCCATCCATCAGCCAATACTGAATCACCAGTATATTTCCTATAGAAGTTAATGCCTCTTAGTTTTGTAGGTCACGACACTAAAATCAAATCTGATTGCCTGGAGAAACTTCTTCCATAGTTGTAGATTGTTTGTCATAAATTGATTAAAAACAGAAATATGATAGTAACGGGCTGTAGAAGGTTCTTCTCTTTGTTGTGACTGAGACACTGATGAACACAGATGGACATGAACATGCATGGGAGTGGAGTGAGCTACAGCTGTGAGGAAACTGTGTTTTGATATGTCAGAGTAATTGGTCAATCCTGTTGGTTATATTCAGCATGAGCACATTCCCACTTTTCTATTCATGTAAACGCACATAAACACCAGAGGATGTTGTTGTTCAGTGGTTGAGAGTACGCATTACATATGAGTTAGCTAAACAGCAGTTATATCGTCACACCTTTGTCGCAATGCCTCAAAAACTCTGTCACATCTTCACTTTTTGTCTGTCTCTGCCTCATTTCTTTGACTTCAACAATAAAAACATTTCCATTGTGTAACCATATTAGATATAGCTACAGCTCTGGGTGAATGTGAGGCTTGCATTGTAAAGTGCTTTGGGCACCATTAATGTGTGGAAAAGCATTATACAAGTACCAACCATTTACCATTTCACTGGCACACAGTTTAGCAGTAACTACAAAACTAAGGCCATGGCACCACATGTCCATAAATACATTTATTGAATTATTGTCTTGTAGTTGGGTCATGTGCCTCTTGAAGAGTTGATACAATTTCCTAAGAATGCCTTTGAACCGAAATTCTGTCAGTGGAAGACAGAACTGAGAGAAGAGACCAAACAGGATTTCACAAATATGCCACCAGTGACATGAAAGACCGTCAGATAATTTTAACTGATAACCCAGACGTAAGTTGTTTCAACCAGTTGTGTAAGAAAAGAATAAATGAAAGGTGTGTGTTTTGCTGCGGTAGGACTTCACCTTCACCTCAGTGCACTGACGACCCTCCCAAAAAACAAGCATGCGTGCGATGCAACAGTGTAGAAGAGGACGCATACACATGGAGGAGTCAGCGGGGTTATGAAGTGTAAACACTATGCGAGGTCAGAGGTTAGTGAGCATACTGTGCAGCGAGGTCACTGTCAGCAAGGTCAAAGGTCACTGGACAGAATGTAGAACAGCAGTGACGCCTGGCAGACTGATCACTCTCTTTCCAATAGCACAGCTGCACTGACAAGATCAGGACAAGTAAGAAAACACTGAAAATGAAGCACTGAAACCTCTGAGGAGAGGTGATCGTTGTGACTGAGTGTTCAAAAACCCATCTTTGTGTGTTTCTGTTCTCTTACTTGGGCTTTTTTTTTTTTGTCTGTGCATTTCGTGTTGGACACACCTGATCATTTTACCACAATGAATAAATTAGATCTGACATTACATACAAGGAAAAATGTGTGTGGTTGTGTGTGGAGGTCATATTTTCAGCCTCATTGCATTCATGTCCGCTTGTAAGTGTCGGTGATGGGGTTAATTTTCTGTAGGTAAACAGAGGCGGAGGTGCACACTCACACACACACCAACACACACAGGTAAAGTGGCCTAGATCCATGGATGTACTCTAGTGTGAAAGAGCATCAGGAGTGTGTAAACAAAGGTTCATCCGTTTGCCATATGGACCGATCTCCTAGGAAGGCTTTCTTTTGCCTTCGTGACTGGAGCCGGTAAACACATAATATGAGGAAGTGTCTCTGTGGTATACTGAATATCCTATTAAAGCAAAACAACAGGGTAAACACACAACCCACAATATATTTGGTCACTAAAACCTGGAGTTTTTCATGAAAATCACAAGCGTGACATCTTGGCATGTGATTTGTGACAACATGACCCATGATACATCAGAGGTGAGTGTGGGTGGGCCATGTAGGGTATATGCTGAATGTGTGACTCCACTTCCTCATCTTAGCTTCATTCCACTGTTTCATATCCTCTTTTGACAGACAATAGCAGCGATCTTATGCAGCCTTTTTTATATGTAAGAATGGCGTCCAGCTGTATCTTTAAAGCACACACTGCAGCTGTTGGATCCATTTGCTTGTTAGTTTAAACCTCAGGGGTCATCTGTTTTCTGCAAGCTTAGCCCTCACAAGATGATCAGTCACTTCTACTGTAAAATGAAAATAACTGTTGGCAAACACTACTGTAGATCACTTAAGGAACTAGAGCATCATTCGACCAGTTTATCAGTGTGTCAGATGTCAGTTTGAGGCTTAAAAGTTGACATTCATATTCATTAAAAAACAATATTTAACTATAATTTCCTCCAAGTTTGCTGTAAACTGCACTCAAATACTTTGTAATATGGGTTTAATCCAGATTGACCCTGTTTCATAGTGATGGATGCATCAGAGTGAGAAGACAGGTGATAAAGTGATTACCCATCATGCCTAGTGCCTTCAGTACAAGCCTATGGGGACAGTGCTATGATCTGAGGTTGAATCAGTTGGTCAGGTCTAGGATCCACAACGTTATGTGTCCATAAAATGAGGTCAGTTGAACCTGAATATACAGTTGGCATTATTTTAATGTTTTTTTTTTTTGTTTTTTTTTGTTAATGACACAGACACATGCCATGATGACAGTGCATATATTAATCAGGCTCAGATTGTGAAATAGTGGTTCAAGAGCTTGTGGCATTATTTTCACACATGGATTGGCCACCACAGAGTCCAGATCTGAACCCCATTAAGAATCTATGGGATGTGACAGAGAAGACTTTACACACCATTAATGCAAGATATTGGCCAAAAAAATGTACCCGACAATGGAGTAGAAATGTAGTGACAATTATTCTGACATCGCATAAGCATTGTATGACATAAATGATGAGAGTGTGCATCATGATGAAAGCCAAAAGCAGTTCAATGAAATACTGAGTAAATGATGCCCTTTTTTTTGTTTTTAAAGGTTGTGTAACAATTTAGGCACTGTCACTGAATGTTTATTATTTTCTCGTTTATTGTCTGGAGGTCGGAGGCCCTTAATATTTTGCTCTCTAAACTCCTCAGACAGGTTTACTGAAGTGTAGGCTCGAGGGTTCAGCACTTCTAGAGTGCTGTCAATGGAAAGAAAAACAGAGAATGCACTTTTTTTCCAAATTGCTCATGCAGTTTTAATCAATTAATGTTTGGTTGTAGAACTTTGTACACATGAAACTCAGTTGTCTGGGAACATTTAAATGACCTGCTGTTGACTTGGATATCATGGTTTCATTTGATTTAGATTATTGTGACTGCTAAAAATATTTTTCCACTTATGTATAAATAACATTTATTTAATTACACATTAATGTTTCAAGGAATATTTTTCTACTTGCTTATCATTTATGAACTTCAGATGGTAGTAGTAGTGGTAGTAAAAGTTTTGGCCGTTTACCATGTTCCAAAATATTAAAAGGACAAGAAGAGAAGTGTCTGCATCCGCGTATGTGATGTGTTTGGTTACTTTCTCCTCAGACTGATGTTCATTAAAGTGGGATTAAAGGTGAAGTGACACAAGATCAGCATTATGTATTGTAAGAATATAGTGGTATCATGATTGCTTTAAGGTGAAATTTTTTAAAAATTAATTTAACCCTTTGTGATATCATTGCCCAGCTATGGTTTTGATTGTGCATTCATTTTAATAGTGTTCTTATCTCTTTGTGTACTTTTACAAGGATTTTCATTTATTGGTAAGAGTAATGTTAAAAATCAGGTTGTATAATTATTAAGCTGTCCCAGTTTAGTGGCATATTAAAAATTCTCCTTTCCACCTAATTGTTTCATAGTCTGGGGAAAAACTAGCCTGGCCACCCATCCTTCTTTCTCAATAAGAAATCCGCGTGGAGTTGTGGGGCTTGAATCCAAATATGAAGGCGGGACTAACAGGCATCATGTAAACCAATCACAGACAAGACGGCTGTGACACTTTTGTCATGGAAACTTTTCACACCACATATCCGAGTCCATATCCGAGTATGCTACGGACTCATATCCGCTTAATTTTATCAATGTGAATTCAAACGTCCCGTGCTTGAGTACCATACCTAAGTCCAGCTGAGAAGGTGGTCCTGAGTACAGACCAAGTGGACTCCAGCACTGTACGCGTGTGTGTGGAAGCATTCGTACTCCAGCATGGTACGTGGACATGAGACAGGACTCAACGTCTATTCACCACTCTGATGATGGAAATGACCCTAATCGGTACTCAGCAACAAGAGCAGCAAACATACTCCTCAACCGTTGTTGTCTCCTGAAAAAGCCTCGGATCCACATGGCACGGGCTCACCTTATCAACAGGATTGCTTGGTTATACATCAGGGACAACGAAGATCGCTCTTTTTCACTTTGCTTCAAACAGGCTAACAGATAGAAAAGAATTTTCTTGGTGAGTCTTCTTCTGATTTCCAGGTTTGTTGGATAGTGACAGAATTTCCTCCACACTGCCACCTACTGTTTTGGCCTCGTAACACCCACTTGTACTTGGGCAGGAGCCACAGTACGTGCTTGTGAACGCAACATCTGCAGGAAAGGTGTGAGCGTATCCAAGTACAGCACGGATCCAGGTACACTGTGTGAAAACACCCTTAAGAATACAGAGTGTAATCTGTAATTCAATCCTTATTTTTGAATCAAACAACCAAAAACAGTTGAAAAGAAATCTGGGGACTTGGAACTGACTTTGACTCACAAAAAAAGAAGTTTGTATGCACAATGCGTTGTCTAACATCCACCCCCAAGACTTGTGATTGGTCTGGTATGAAATAGATAGGGCATAATTCACAGCGAGAGGACCAGTTCCAGACTGTTTTCTCACTATTGAATACACTGAGAAAACCCGATGGTTGGCCAGGCTAACAAAGAACAGTTATTCCTTGAAGCTCAGCAGGATACTCCACGAGTGATTGTTGAGCACATCTTTCCAAATCACTAGAATTTGATTCCTGCTATTTAAGTTCCTCATTTCTGGTTCTAGGTTTTTGGCCAGATTTCACCCAGTTTAACCACAGAAGCTTATATAAGTCTTGGCATCCCGTGAGCATTCCAGTTCATTTGAAAGGTGATGGATGAAGGTGAAGACAGTTAACTTGTTTTTCTTCAGACATAACTGAGAAAACCATTTTTCTGTGCACAAAGGCAATACCATGTTGAAGAAGAACAATATTTTTGTTAAACTATTGGAGAAAAATTGGAAGCATACTGTTGTCAATACATGCTACAGCATTCAGACTCCTCTAAAATTAAACTGTGATCCAGAGTTGGCAATATTTTGTATAAAGCTTTGTTGGCGCTGTGTATAAAGACACAGGATTCCTTTGTCTGCACTGTTTAATCAAAGACTGCCCCCATATTTGGTCAGAGGACAAGAAATGGATGCTGGCACATGAGTATAAACACACACTCACAGAGAAGGTTCACTTGTAATCGTATTTTACTATCAGCCTCTTAACCTCAGCGTGACCTCTGCCGTGGTTTTCACATATTTCTCTCATCCTTTTTTAACCCTCCTTCTGCCTTTACTCCATGTATTTCTTTTTTTCCTCTTTTTTTCCTCTTAAATGTCTGAAAGGGCCCAGGCCAGCTACATTCTTCATCCCAATGAGAGTGGGGGTGGTGGAAAGCTTCATCTAGGACTGGTTTTTAGTGTCTGATGGCCATATTTAAATGAGTTTTGTGTAAGTGTGTACTTTATCAGCTAAAACATCTCCCAAATTCCTTCCATTCTATCTCACTGAACATGGTGACTCTCACCCATGCAAAAAGAAATGCTGTACAGCTGGTTGGCTGGTTACTGCACACAGACCACTCTGTCTTGCAGAAAAAACACCCATTATAGATGCCCTGCTTTTGTTTACTCAGTATTAATAACTGGGAAATTCTGCCCTAAATAGAAAAAGGGTGCACTGCCAAAAAAAATGAGGCCTAATTGGGTTATGATCAGGAAATCCAGCTGTAGCAGATCATGTAATATGACTTGTAGACAATAATATGTATAAGATAATTCCTTTTAATTATTAACTGATGGTGATATGCACACATGCCTTTAAAGTGAATAGAAAGGTCATCAAACCTCATAAGTATGATTGATAGTAATGCACACAAAAATAGATCATTTCAGGTCATATAAGGTGACGTGTGATAGTATTGAGAAGGAAACAAAAGTTGTTTGATGAAAAATGAAGTAACATATTTTAGCTTGTGTCATACTGGTTTATCCCACATTGACTTCAGAGGTATCTTACTTGGAAACAGATATTTCAGAGGAGTGTTTTCTTATAGATCATGGAGGTGCCTCGTACTGTTGTAAATGTGGTTTTGTTATTGTACTGCTGGATATTGACAACACTATCCTGACTATCCAAGGAAGCTAGCCTTAGGTAAGCATATATGGATCAAACTTCACTTAGACATATTGCATTCAACCAGCACTTTCAATAGACTACAAAGATGGGCTGTGTATGTAGTTAGCAACATTTTGGCAACCATGGTGACTAAGGGAAAAAATAATGGGAAGCTTTCCTGCCAGTCAAATACAGGGGGGCAAGGATGGTGGTGTATACAGTCGCAGATAAAATGATTAGATCACCCGATATTTTCTTCAATTTCTTGTTCATTTTAATGCCTGGTACAACTAAAGGTACATTTGTTTGGACAAATATAATGATAACGACAAAAATAGCTCACAAGAGTTTAAGAGCTGATATTTACCCATTTTCCATGGTTTTCTTGATAATAACCAAAATCACATATATACTTACATCAGTAGCTATGGTATTGTATTGACAAAAACAGTGCTTTTGGACATTTTGTGTTTTCTATTTTAGTCACATGACACACACAGGAGTCAGTACTTGATTGCATAACCATTATTTTTGATGACTTTTGATGGTCTAATATTTTTTCCCTGATTGTATGTACAGTATGTGTGTTTGTGGGTCCTGCATCTCTACTGGCTATTGTTGAAAGAGTACAAGGCTGTCTTGGTCAATGGTTTCCCCTCCTACATGAATCCCTGATGATTGGCCAGACTTGACAGGAACGTTGCTTTCCTGACCAATAAGCTGAGGGCCTGGAGGGGTCCTGCCCCAGGACCAAAATAACCCAGTAAATACACTGCAGGCACTATGAGAAGTGGAGCTGGCCCACTGGTGAATGCTTTGTGTACAAACAAGGCATGCTTGTCAGTCGGGTACTGCTGAACCACGCCGGCCAGTGTTCTCCTCTGTTGTGATAGGCACAACTAGCCGAGTGGCACTTTGATACCGATGTTTGTGTTTCTACATTCAGAGACATAACATCGAGGAGTATGAATAGAGGGTGTAGAAATACTTGTCAGACTCTTGGACTGGCTGATAAATCATATTTTCATTGTCATCACAATGTGAATATGCGAAATTGAAACATGATTTATACAGAGGTGTTTATCCATTGATGAATAAAGCCACAGCTAGTTGTCAGCTGTCCTCACAATGACTAGTGTTGGTTTTTAGCAGTAACTCTTTGGTTAGTTTACTTTTCAAGTCATATAAATAGATTTTTAATCTCAATGAGTCATTTTTCTTGGCTAAATAAAGACCAAGTAAAATAAAGATCATTGTAAAAACTTGTATAATGTAGAACTGCAGATTTTCATGATCCTCACATTTTGAGTCAGATGAATAAAAGCTCCTTAAATATTTTATTTACCACTTAACCTCCTTGCATATTGTCTTGCATTTATAACTCGTATTTATGTCAGTGGATAACACATCTATTTCACCAAAGCAAATGCAGATTAAGTTCCTCATTTTCATCAAGGTTTGTTGTGTGTGGTTTGGTGAGTTGAACTTATGATGTCATAGTCACTTGATTGACCTTTTTCAGGTTTTGTCCTCTTAAATTTTTGGTGTATCTGTTGTGAAAAACAAGTGACTCCATTAAGAGCATGGACATAGTTCAGTGGCCTAACATGCTACAGAGTAATTGTAATGCTTTTCTGCACAAATTCACCACTAGGAGGATCCTTGACTGATTCTACCTGCAAATATTTGACATCCAGGTGTTTTGTTGCACCATTTGTTGTTGGACTATGTTTGCGTATGACATTAATCTGAGTGCTCGTCACAGTGAAGGCACATGTATGGAGTTCAGAGAGGCAGAAGTGATTCAAGATGACTGTTTCTAGTAAACAAATCTCTTTCAGGGCTCACACCAGTGTTTATGGTTAGCTATAACTGTGAAGTACAGCTATCATGACATTACAGAGATTTGGAGTTTTCTAGGTCACTGTGAGGCCTCATTGACTTATGATTTACTATGTAACTCATGATGTAAGTCTCACCCCTGAAATGTGCTAGTTTCATTTTTGACCTTGATCTTCTACTGTGCAATATGTCAGAAGGCATTTGTGATTCTCAGAAGTCACCTTTTTATCTCAAATTGCACGAATATAACTTGCACATAAAAATTTGCCTTTTGGTAAAATATTTATTTCAACTAGAGTCACATGAACAAAAAAACGTGCATATTGATAGATGTTACACCAAGCGAAAAACAAGTGCTTTAAATGAAACATGGCATATTATGTGTGGACACTTTAGGAAACCAAATCATTTTTTATTTTAGTACGGGAATAGAGCGATAATATATAATAATAATGGCTATATCTGTAAATCAACATGGTATTTGTGTTTGGTGCCATGTTCATGAGATGACTTCTCGTGTCATCTAGTGATAATAAATAAACACATCATTGCATTTGTAATTTAATGGGAAAAACCAACATTACACACTTCTGGGTTTTTTTTTACGTTTAGTAAATATTAGTAAAGTTTTGTGCAGATGTCCACTACTGACATCCCTGAATGCTGTTTAGTGATTTGCATCATTTGTAATTAGCTGTCTGTTGTCATTCAGTCATTGTGTGGGTTCACTTTTCAACAAAGATCATTTTTACTATTACACATGTTGAATCAGTCATTTATGATGCACATTCAGTAATAACGCAATTATATATGGCATGGAAACACCACATTTTATTATTAAGCATAAGTAGATGATCATTCATTTGACTAATGATATGATGACTGTATTTTGTTTTTTATTTAAATTTATTTAATCATCTAACCAAGCAGGTTTATGTGCATATTTGTGTGTGTGCAAGGGTGTGAGTGTAATTGAATAAGTCAATTTGCTTATTCACTGCCTTCTATTTCTCACATTCACAATGATCTGGCAGATGACTTGCGTCAACGGGTTGTGTGTTTGTAGGCACATGCATGTGTTGGTGTTATGCATATGCTGCGCTTTGCTCTAGGAAGGAGGCTGGGCTGAAGGAGGAGGAGTTCCACATGAGAAAGAAACAGAGAAGAAGTGAGAGATGAGTTTACTGGACACAGGGCTCTCCTTGTTGTTGAACCAGACTACAGCATTCAGGCTAATTTAGGGGAAGAGGCGGAGTGGAGGAAGAGGAGGAGGACAAATAGAGGCAGAGCTGCTGGTTAGAGAGACGGAGGCAGGAATAGTGACTAATAGTGACAGTTACTCACCCTAATGTAACTCGGCTGGTGGAGGAGGAGTGGTGTCACATCCAGTGAACCAGCATATGTGTGCAGCAGTTGGTCGGGCCCACAGTGAACGCAGTTTTCACTTGGATACACTATGTTGTTTTTGGGATAACTGGAGAGTTGCTGGTAAGAACCTTGAGTTTATAAATGCTGCATTAATTGAAAATCAGTTTACTTTTGTATCAGGTTGGCATCACTGTCAGTTCTGAGTATATGCTGATTTGCTATTGAATTAGAAATGAAACTGAGTGAATTGTAATATGTATATTTAGCTGAGCACAATTCCTTGTAAACCTGAATATATGATAATAAATTATTGGTATGGCACCTTCCATGCACTAAATGCAGCTTCACAAAAAGAAAAAATAAAATACACAAATGCTTCACATGAAATAGGCACAGGTGGAACCTACAAATGGGGATAAAACATCATAATTAAACATAACATGAAGTTAACTAAAACCCATTTTATATCTATTTCTAAAATTCACAACATAAGACCACTGTTGAAAAATAGCATAAAATTAATCAGTTTATGCAATAGAAGCCAAAGTTTACACACATTAAACTGATTGTCATGTGTTGTATTTTAGGAAGCAACTAGCATTATTTAGCAATGGTAAATATCGATGGGAAACAAACATCTGCCATTGAAGAAGATAAAGATAAGATAAAATTTGACTCTGCTATTTTTGAGCAGAAATGTGTGCAAGAAATGAAAAGGCTAAACTGAGGCTAAATAGTTTAGTTGTGGTGTGTTTGGACCACTCCTATCCTAGATGATAAGATACCAGCTCTGCACCTGCACTACAACTTGTTGGGTGTACAGTATCTGCAGATCGGAACGTGAATATGTGTTTGTGTCACCGCATTCTGCGTAAGACTCCTGTAGTGATTTTGCTCATGTCTAACCAGTTTGGTCAGACACGGAACAGTTTTACTGATGTCATACAGGACTGGTTTGCATTATCCTTAAAGGGTTTTGTTGAATTATTTATTGTGAAATTGTACATGAATTCTGATATCACCTGGTTACAATGGCCTCAGTTAAAGGAAATGTGGTACAAAAACAGCTTCTGTTCCTTTCCTGGGTTGCCTGCACAGGAAGTTGCACCACTGACAACAGTAGGAGTTGTGAAAACCAATGGAGTAAAAAAGGGAAGTGATGCATTGTGGTTATTATCAATGATGCAGCTCTGTTGTCCTTTGTGTGTGTGGTGCTTTGATTAGATATGGCTGACGGTATGTTTAGGCTGATAACTTAGTGTCATTCCCACTATTTTCACATTCATCACCTCCAAATTTGACTATGTAGGTGGTGATAAACTTTATGATTCACACACTGAACAGGAGTTACCATGATTCATTTCGCTGACCTTCAAAAGTTAGTTACAGTGCAGAAAATTGCATAATAATCGTAATTTACGTCAAAGAATTTTTCAACACAGGGGGCAGTTCCTCACTGTCTGTAAGTCACAGTGAAGCTTCTGTCCACCTACAGCTGAAAACAGTCCAAGGATACTGACTAACACTAACTCCATCCATGATACAACAGGATCAGTACAACAGGAGGTGAAGACGCCTGTTGTGAAGAACTCTGTCACTCAGTCACGACACTTATCACTTGAAAAACAGGGTTAAAAGGTACATGTGAGAGTCAGTGAGGGATGAGCAATATGTGTGTGTATCTATCTATCTATCTATCTATCTATCTATCTATCTATCTATCTATCTATCTATCTATCTATATATATACACATATATATATATATATGTATGTATAGTTCAGTAATAATAGTTCAGTAAATTTGGTTCAAGTCTTTTTATTGCTCAACATCATTGAATCAGTTTGTTATAATGGATTCAATGTTATGTTTATCAAGTCATCACTTATTCGAATATATATATTAATATTTTCATTCTTTAACCAAGATAGCATGCTCACAAGTTAATTGAGATATACATATATATATGACAAACAGTTTTAGAAATGATAGACATTTGTTTTGAATTGATGATGACAAAAATATTTCAAATTCTAAACCATCCATATTACTGAAGATAAAATGAGAACTGGCTCACTGAATCATTAGTGGTACTTGCAACAAAATCAGAATTAAAGTATAATAAAACCACTGATAATAGCCTGTGTCGACATTTTAGCATATTTACATATTCAAAGCATCTTTACACATATGTTCACATTCACACTCACAGGTTTAGCCACGGTCTGTTGCTTCTGTTGCTTCCGCCGTGGAAAGTCTTCACTTTTCTTAGTTTTGATGTTTGTGAGTGTGTGTTGCACACCTGCTGCTCACCACTTCACTGCCTCCTCTGCTGCATTTCCACATCTATCACAGAGGCATGTCCTGTATTATAACTATTAATCTCTTCACTTGTACTGTTTAACATTTTATAACCAATGAATCATCTTTATTTCTGTTCTCTTTGTTTGTTTGTTTCATCATGCTAAATCCCTGCAGATTTCCATCCATTCCCTCCAGTTTCCAGACATGTAGTCAGCAGCATAAGGAGAACCTCTTCGCCTTTGTGATCATTTTCCTCTCTAACAGGTAATTTTATGTCTACAAGTGTCTTACTGTGTGTGCTATGTGCTTCTCTGTATTTGTTATAGGAGGCCTTCACACTTGTATCATCTCCATGTTATACATGGGCTTTTCTGACTAAGAAGGCTGAATTAAATCTTTATTACCGTAGTAGCATCCTAAAGTAGCATCATCCCTAGCAGCATGCATCCTACACAGCCCTGTGTGCTGTAATCTAATCCCCACTGTCAGTTGTAAGTCTTGCAGATGTGAGGTGGTAACAGGGAAGTTTTTCTTGCTAAAAGTGGAATTGGTTTCCTCAACAGAATACCAGTGTTTAATGTTTGAAAATGATCTGTCTGTTGGCCTCACTGCCAGTCTCTCTGTCTGCGTTTCCACACCGAACAGTTCGGAGTGTTCTGTCGCTAAGGGATACAGCTGTTTATGTATGTGTGAGACCAAAGAGGAAGGGGTAAGGACCCCATACTTGGCATGCCAGCCTTGTCACATAATCCTACTAACTTTACTCGTTCAGTATGTGTGGAGCAATTTTGACACTATGTGTCTTTTTACATGTGCTGAAAGAGTCGAGTCAAGCTAACAGCGCGTCCCTCTCTAATATTCTCACCTACATATACCCATGCCTGTACACACGTTAACAAACAAAACATAAAACACACCGGGGCTCAGGGGAACAGTGTGTTCCTGAAAAGGAGAACAGAGAGCAGGGGGGTTATTTTAGTCATTAGAGCAGGCAGGCAGACAGATAGCTTAATGTGGAAAGGGCGTGTATCTGTGTTGGTGTGTGATTGTGCAGTGATGGACAGGTTGATATAAGGTGAACACTGTAGTATCATATGTAGGACCTTTGTTTATTTGGACAAAGCTCTTGTTGACAATGCATGTATCAGTAATAAAAACTACCAAAAATCAAATGATGTATCACTGACTCTGGAAAAGCCACAAAATAAAGCTTTTTACATAAATAATCTGAATTAAATGCCTCTGATTTATGAGTTTGAAGAGGGTTAAAACATTAACAGTAGCAGTACTTTTAATACATTTGTGTGTATAGCCTGACCTACCCAGCACAGTGCTGTCAAGAAGTGATAATTCATTAGAAGCATTTCTATAAATGTAATTAATGCCCATTTTTAAAAGGTGCTCTGGAAAATGTTGGAAACAGCAAACATTTTTTGAAAACCTCCTACATTTTTTATATAGGTCCAAGTTTTTTGTTATATTTTGCCCAGATATTAATGCGCACAGAAGAGATGAAAAAAACCTTTTTAAATAAATTCAAACCTGGCGAATATTTAAGTCATGTGACAGATCGTCCTTTGCTGTGTATTCCCAGATACTCTGGTAAAGTGCAAAAACACGTCTAACACAACTAGTTGTGTGTGCACTGGTGAGTAAACCAGATTATTCCTATTTCTCATTTGTGGAAAAAATACAGGACAGCTATTTAAGATGAAAAACACAACAGAATTCTCTGCTTCTTCTGCTACTACAGCTATGTGTAACTTGACCTACAGTGCTACCTGCTCACAACTAAAGTATTTGGCCCTGAACCAGTTTGTGGAAATGCACATAATTCTGCTTTTTAATTTTTAAGACTTTCCAAAAGTTTGCTTGAAATTATCTTGACAACACAGATTTGTAATTTTAGGAGAGCATTCCTGTTGATTCTGTATAAAAGAACTATTGATTTTTTAATATGACTGTAAATTATGTTTGAGTTTCAGTGTTCAGCTCCAGCTGCATATGTGTGAATGTGCACTCTTTGTTGTTAGAAGGCAGCTCAGTGTATTTGTGTGTCTCCACATCCCACATTTAGTGTTGGCTGTTGGAAAGGCCTTCATAGCATTGCACAGTGATGTCCAAAAATACTCTCACCAACAAATTAACAGCACATCTCTGACCACAGGTGCCATGTTCCCATACTGCCCCCAAGTGTGTATATGCTTATGTGTGTTTTAACTAGTGTGTAAGTATTGTACACTTGTGCATGTGTGCAAAAAAACTAAGCTGTCAGCGCAGTGTCATAACTGATGTACTCTGCTATATATTGTGTAGTTATAGTTGGCACATACATTTGTGACTAATCTGTGGCACAATCCAGAGTTGACCTGTGAACTGGGCTTCCTCCGCTCGACATCCTCCCACTGGCTGTCAGTGTTTGAAGTGAAGGGTTTGTGACATCACAGCGTTTAACATACAATGGTCGCAGTGTGTTTCTACTGCGTCACAGATGCCTGCTTACCCCAGTGGATGCCAGGCAATGGGAAGGCCCATGTGGGAGATCATGCTGCCTGGTAGCTGTGTGTCACCATATGAGAGCAGGAAGTTGCATCTTGTCACTGTGCATGTACATGTGTATGTACATGTGTTATGTATGCATTATGTATCATGTCTGAGTCATAGTTGGAAGCGTTGTCATGCATACGTAATCATCATACGTTCAAAATTAAGGCAGTAATATGCCACATGTGGCATCATCAGCAGTTTGTGCAGAGTTTAGAGGAGTTGCACTGATGATTACGATGCCATTTTTGCATGTATTCTGAAACAAAACTTTTCACACATATACATTTTCAAACTCACACAGAGGAGATACACATTTAAGGACCATCCTGTGCCATGATGAGATACGCACATTCCTACTCCTATTTGGTCATATTTTATGATGTGCATTGTATTGATTTTTCCACTTTGTTTTGTTAGTTAAAGCAACACATTCGTTTTTTAATGCTAACGATGTGTTGTGAACTTTACGTTACAGTATGGGTTTTTTTTGGTGTCACTGGGCAAAAATCCTAACAGCATCTTAGACCATCAAAAGTCATCAAAAACAATAGTTATGCAATCAAACACTAACTTCTGTGTGTATTATGTGACTAAAACAGACAGAAGAGAAAACATGAAATGCCTAAAAACACTGTTTTTGTCAGTACAATGCCATTGCTATTGATTTAAGAACTTATGTGATTTTGGTTATTATCAAGAAAACCATGAGAAATGGATAGATATCAGCTCTTAAATTAAACTCCAAAGAGCTTTTTTTTTTTTTTTTGTTAAAATTATATTTGTCCAAATATATGTACCAGGCATTAAAATAAACTTGAAACTGGAGAAAACAAGGGTGGTCTAGTAAGTTTTTCCACAAACGTATGTAATTCAATTGGTCTGAGAGGAAAAGAGAAATCTATCCCTTCTTGTAGATGGATATCTTCTGTGATACACACTTTAGGTGCTGTATGTAATTTTGTTGCTCTGAAATATGTGCAATGACAATAAAGCCAATTCTGATTCTGATACAAGGTGTTTTCAGACAGCTCTGGTGTAAAATCCCTGATCGGCACTAGTTTTCAGAGCTGCATAAGGAAGTTGTGTGTTTATAAATGCTCTAATACCTGGAATGCACCTGATGAACTTCAGTGTATGTACATAGTGACTGAACGCACAGCACATGGCCTTCTCTGGTTTTAGATTGAGATTGAGATGTAATCACCCCGTTTGTCAGACTCTAAAAATACCCAGTGCAGCATTCCACCACTGCATCGCTGTGTGCACATTTGTTTGTTTGTATATCTGTACCTTGAAATGAACTCCTTCCTCTGATACTACAAAGGGATCTCCCTCTAATCCTGATACTGCTAAGCCATTATTTATGTTTATTCTCACATATACCACCCATCTTTTCCACTTTAACCACTATATATACTCTTCGGCGCACACACACACACACACACACACACACACACACACACACACACACACACACATAAACAACACAC
>JAPTGZ010000022.1:24696147-24706543 GCA_029814645.1 Fowleria isostigma | reverse complement strand
TGTCACATATATATAATCTTATGCGCACACACACACACACACACACACACACACACACACACACACACACACACATATTTATATATACATATATATATATATATATACACACACACACACACACACACTAATAAATAATAAATGCACTTCCTTTATTTACTACCCAATGTTGATATTCACTCTGACACATGCAAGATATCCCTTTTATATACTGGTGTTCTCTGTTACACAGTCACGTAGTCTTTTCCATTTGTCATGTTAGACAAGACAATGACAGCGTCGTAATTTGAGTAAAAACATTTGATAAATCAAATGAGAGGAACTATGTAAAAATAGAATAAACTACGCCAAAGTGAGTTACATTTTTTAACAAAATAATCACTTATGTACATCAATAAGCAGTGTGAATGGCCTTAATGCAATGATGTTACATATTCAGGAGTAGTTGAGTGAAGAATCTGACTAAAACTGAGTTGTGTTCAGTTTCTTGACTTGTTAGTGGCTGATGAATACAGGATGAGGAGATATGTCACTGCATGGCTCTGCTTACCAAGCATGACTGAAATATACAATTATGATAAAAAGGGAGTGACTCACTTTAAAGGATTAATCTTTTAAGTAACGTTTTGTCATTGCAGTATGAGAACTGTTGCATCAAAGTGTGACACTGTTTCCTGTTAACAAGAATTTGTGTCTTTAGGTGGATAAGATAATAGGGTAAGGTGCATCTTTGAGTAGTAACAGCATGACAGGAGGTTTATTGTTAACCAAACAAGAATCTGATTATATGAAACAGATTGGAAATGTATGTGTGGGTCACCTGACATGTATAAGCGAGCTTTAGGGCTAAATGTTGATACCAGTGCTGATCCCGATACCTTGGCTTCCATATCATTTTATAAAGAATTCTGTTTTCAATACCAGTTCCCCATTTTAACAAAAACAGAAATCCTATCCACATTTTGTTCATGTTCAAACCTGTTTTCAGTTTTCCAGTTTTCCAACATAAAAATAAATCTATTTACCATGGCTTGAGGTTGTCTGTCAGTGACTTTAACCTATTCGATGCCAGGCCTTAATTGCATTAAATTTGTTTGTGCAGTTTTGAGAGAATTCTCACAATTAAGGTTCATATAGATTCATGCTGGTTTTAGATGCTGTTGGACAGCAGGGTTGTTTCTAGTTTTAGTTTCTATATCTAGGAAAAACTGAAAAAAGAAAGATAAACCCTTTGAAAAGACAGTATTTGACACAATTGAATGGAATATTCTGGTATCACATGGCTTTTAATAGTCCATGACAGGACCACTTTATCACAAATACCAAGCCATGATCATTTTCTTGGAGTTGTGGTTCATATGGATATTGGAATGTGAGTATTTCAACGTGTATCTCTGCATGGGTGTGTGTTTTTCATGTGGGCCATCCAATGGGCACAAAGCGCGCAGTGTGTGCCCCCTCGGGTGCTGAAATGTACACTTCGGACAACAGGCGGCTTCAGTCCTTCTCAATAGGAGCTGCCCTTCTTATTGTACCTCATGCACAATGAGCTTTTCTCTCTCTCTGTCTTTCTCTCTTTATGACCATATACAGACAGTGTTTCTGATGAGAGCTGGAGAAGTCCGATTCTGATTGGTTGCTTAGACGTTGATGTCCCTGTCACTGTGTTAGTTTTGTTATGAAATACCATCAGTTAATACAGTAGGTCACACTTGACACCTGGCCATCTCTAGGATCAGATAGCTTTTTATTTAAATCCAGACCAGCTTAGTCACTCAGGGGAACTTGTCATTACAGAAGGGGAACTATGAATCTTGGGAGTCCCCGTTGATTGTGTTGCCTGTATTCATGTTTGTTGGTGTGTGTGTGCTTGAGTAAACAGGAGGACGTGGTGTAAAGGGTTAGCGGTGTTCCCCATCATCCCTCTGCTCACATGGCCATCCACAAAAAACGAGACCACATGACTCCCACATGACCTGTCCACCATCGAAGGAATACAACCCTTCAGTTTACAGTTTTAGAGGTTATGACTGAAAACTTCCTTTATCTTTGTACCCTCAAACCCACATGTTGTCAGACTGCACCAAGCATGGACATGTGTTAGACTGGATATAGTTACTAAAAAAAGGGCTTTGGAATTTACTAGACATAGTTAGTCATATGTATTATCTTATACTCTCTTTATACTCTGTTTTTTTTTCTACAATCAATTTTGTATATTGCAATAATTAACTGTTATTTTCACTTGACTTTATGGCCTTAACATAGTGTAAGCTTTCATATACATATATAGTCTAAGTTAACGGCATTGAATGCCGCATCACATAAATAAATAAGAAATTTCTGTTTGCCTTGCCTATACAAACAAATTTGTACTTGGCATATTTGACATATTGACATAAATATAATATACATAATAAGTTTATATAAGTCTTTTTTATTACTGAAATATGAAATACATTTATTGATAAAGTAACACATTAATAGAAGTGAAGTGCCATGAGATACAGAAGCACACTGAGTTAACATCTTCAAAAGACAGTAGTTGATGGTATATGGTGGAAATCATTATGGCAGTAATGATGAAATATGACATTTCTGTTTCATATCAGTATGTTCATACAGATAAATAGAAAAGATTGTCAATATTTTGTAAAATAATTGACATGAGACGAATTCACTGAAATAAGCAGTTGCAATGACTGATCAGCGCTCAGTAAATATATATTTATTTAAAAAGATGTAAACTGAATAGATAATTCTATTTTTCAGTATATACAAATAAAGTTAAACTGTAATTGTTTAAAGCCCACTGTGTATTTTATCTAGTAGGTGTTCGTGAAAGTCTATGTGAGCATTCATTATGCATATACAAAAATCTGATCTTATTTTGTTGACTTGAAAATAGTTTTTTTGTAAAAATAATATTGTCAGGATATGATTTGTCTCCATGTTTGTGTTTCATAAATTGAAAACATCCCACAGCACACAGCCTTTTTAAAAAGCTTAATTTTTGTGGAAAGAGTTGTTTTGAAGTCTGATACAGATAGAAAGAGACACTGTAGGGCTGAACACCCCTTCCATGGTAACTCACTGCTCCTAATGTGTGTTCTATGTGCTAATGCTAATGCTACATACTATATGGATATTAGGATGGGTTAAATGAAAAGATGAGAAGTGTAACAATCATGGAAATGGGTGAAACCAGTCTGCCACTGGTGCATTAAGGTAAAGGTTTCAAGTGTGTTGCACTCATAAAAGATTCACATTTTATGGCCCATCCAAATGGTATCAGCATCTACAACTGTTTGTCAAGTGCTTGGACCCCTTCTGACTGATAAGGAATCTCATCAACAAATGTCAAAAATATTTTTTTGTTTGAGTAATTTTGCACCTGTTGTTTAATTCTGACTTTTAATGATGTTATTACCCAGCTAATGGCTGACAGGCATGTATGGACCATCCACAGCTGCTTGGTTTAATAGCCCTGCATTAGTGAACCTATGCTGAGTTTATAGTTATTCTGAAACTGAGATGGGGATGTCCAGACCGCAGTTTAGTTCAGAGGAGACGAAAGTGGTCCTCCTCTCCCTCTTAATCACATACATACTGAATATTACCTCTGTAGGAAAAGATAGTAGTGCTCACACTGCTACTGCCTCTGTGACTTGTGTTTCTAGATTACATACTGTAACATCCACACTCCTATTCACCTTGTTTTTCCACCTCTTCCTTTTCCTTTTTCAGCTTCCTCTACTTCTCGGGCTGGACTGTGGTGCACTAACGGCGGCTCGCCCTCCCCTGCCCCCTCGCCCCCCAGCAATGGCCTCACGCATTGGCTTGCGGATGCAGGTAAAACACATACTTTCCACTGTCCATTTTGAAGTGCATGGGGGGCTTATATGAGCTATGCACGTCACAGTTATACACAAAGATCACATGGACACAAGAGTCTTCTACTCTGTGCCAGAGCATTTGGGATGTTCAATTTATTAGAAGGTCATCTATGTGCACCCATTTTTTCCATTGATAAATTTGGCCATGCTATTTGGTCCTGTTGTATTTCGATGTAGACTGTTTACTCTGTGTATTGAGAGGAGAATTTAACACATGGGCTTCACCAGTCTGCCGACCAGCTCCTCTTGTCCACCTCTAACAGAATAAAGATGTAGAAAAAGTTAAAAGTGGCAAGGCATTTGATGTCTCAGTCAGTTTATAGACCACAATGTATTTGTGTTACCACAGCTGATGCGAGACCAGCTGCAGCAGGAGGAGCAGCGTGAGCGGCAGCAGCAACAGCAGCAGAATGCAGCCCTGCAGTACATGCAGCAGCGCATGGCTGGGCCACCAGCACCCACCCCGGCCATCAGCACCCCACAGCATTATCAAAGCATGCAGGTCCCTGTGGAGGTTCTGAAGGTCAGTCAGTATCGATTGTTTTAGTACAAAGCAATGAACATACAGTGCACGCAAAGGTTAACGAACACACACTATTTCTGTTCTTTCTCTCTTTAACAAAACATAAGAATAAAAATGACCGTAAAAGTTACATTAGACTTTTGGCATACACATGTGTAGATGTGTGCATGTGTGTATACATTTTTGCTTGATGTGTGCAGTTAGTTAAATGGTAGAAAAGGTTAGAAACACAGCAATAAAAAACAAGGAAAAAAACACCATTGTCAAAAGGTCTGGCTGTTTTGTTTTGTGTTTTTTTTACAAATTAAATCAAAGTGTGGTCCAAAGAACCTCCTTTTATTGACTAATCAATTAATAGTTTGAGCAGTCACTGTATGTAAATGTCTTTTCAGTATGTTATCTTGACTGAAGGATATGGGCATGAGTGAAGAAATATGATGAGATTTGTGGTTTGATCTTTTGAGGAGGAGAAAGAAATCATTGCTAGGAGATGAATGGGGGTGACGTGGTGGTCAGGGTTCATGATCTCTGCCACATGGGGAAAAAATCATGGAGAGTTTTGAAAAAGGCAGCGAGAGAAAAATGTGGTGGAGCAGCAGCAGCAGTGAGAACGTAGGGAGGTAGAGGGGGAGGAAGGCGGCAGATAAGAGAGGTTTGACATGTTTGGTGATAGCACAGACAGGAGCGATGTAGATAGTCTGAGTCAGACAGGGACAGATAAAGCCGAAGTGACATTTTGCCCGATTCCAAAGATGCCTGTGTGTGTCCTTATCTTTGACACGGTGTATTTGTGTGTGTATTGGTTTGTGCGGTGCTCCATTATGTCTACCTTATGCTGCTTTAATCTGTAAATCAGTACAGTGAGTGGGCAGTTTTACCTGTATAGGGCATTTTGCTCTATCATCAGTTTTCTGTGTGAGAATGTATAGCATCTGTGTGGTCTAATGTTTGTGAAACCTTTGCTGTCAGTGTCTCTTTTAATGTTGTAGATAAGGTAAGTTTGTGTGGCTGTTGCAACAGCTGTCTGTCCATCAATCCCACCGGGCTTTTCATTCCTCCTGTGCTGTTTTTCTTTGGACTAGATCTGCACTGACAGGGCATGGGTAGATAAATCAAGCAATTATGACTCAATAAATATACTGGCTCATGAGATCAAACCACATTTAAAGCTGACAGTCAATCATCTGTTTTTATTTCAACTGTTGAGATGTGGGTAAAGAAAAAGAAGCGAGAAGAAATAGAAACATGTATGTTTTTCTTAATGTTTCTGCTTCATTAGATTTAATCTATCTGGTATTTATTAAACCAAGGAGGAGAATCCTTCTCTGTAGAATTGGGGAGCCAGGTCTGCTCTCTGCTACAGAGAGGATGACTACAAAGAGCCCTTTTCTCTTTGTAGCCACAGAAGAGGATTTAGCATGGCTTTACTCCTGTAGGTATTTCTTTTAAATTAATGTCAGTGTCATCACTGTGTTGTGTGACTGGGATAATGGGTTGTATGTTTGAGGAATACTCTACAGGCAGGGTGTTTCATGGTCATTGTAATTAATTGTAAACAATGATTTGAATCTGCTTATACCTACGATATGTGAAACACTCCACATAGAGTTACTGTATATTTTCAGAGTGTAAAGGTTTTGGTGCTGGTCAATAAAAATAGTCTGTTGAAGTAACATGCAGATATTGCAATGATTTCACACAGTGGCAGTATTTATATATTAAATAAATGATACAGTACAAATGTGTTTGGATGCTTACACAACTTGTACTGTTATACTGCACATGAAAAAATATTTATTTAGTGTTCTGTTGAGATGAGAAACAGTGCAGTTGTGTAATTTTTTATACTTCTGTTGAAGGTGTTTATAATAACAATAAATTACCATTGTAAGGTCAGAACTTAGACTCACCGGCCACTATATTCGGTACGCCTTGCTAGGACCAGGTGTTCCTAATAAAGTTGCCTACCAGTGTCTATGCTGCTGCTGTAACCCATCTGTTCAATGTGTTTTGTGTTCAGAAATGCTCTTCTGAATACCTTCAAGGTTATTTAAGTTACTCTTTCTATCAGATTGAACCAGTCTGATCATTCTCTGACATATGGCATCAACAAGGCATTTTTGCCAAGAGAACTGCCATGTGCTGGATGTTTTCTCTTTTTGGGGCCATTTTCTGTAAAACCTCACTTTTCTAAAATATGCTCTAAAATACTGACATGACACATTAAAAGTCACTTAAATTACCTTTCTTCTCCACTGTGATGCTGTTTTTGAGCTTCTACAGACTCATCTTGACCATTTTTATGCAACTAAATGCACTGATTTGTTGCCATGTGTTTTAGATTATTAGACATTTGTTTTAAAGTACGGCTGAACAGATTTATGTAATAAAGTGGTTAGGAGAACAACTGAATCTGTAATGGAACATGATGTCAATGTCTGTTCCTCACACAGGTACAGACCCACCTGGAAAATCCTACAGACTATCACATCCGTCAGTCTCGGAGACAACAGGTGAAGGAATACTTGTCCACCACCTATGCCACCAAACAGGTATTTATCCTTCGAAACTCTTTTTTTCATATTGAATCAATCTCATTAACAGCATCTTACTCCATCCTTTAGGCAAACAAATGCCATATCTTTCCTTATTTCTGGTCCTAGACGGTCCATTCGACAGCAGGGTTGATACCCCCCTCTCCTCCCACACCCATAGGACCCACGGGGGGCTCGGCACCTGCACCCCCTCCCCTCCACTCCCCACACATGCGCACTGAGCAGCTCATATCCGGCAACAGTGCCCCCAACAGCCCCATGGCCATGCTTAACATCGGATCCAGCCACGAGACAGAGGTAGAGGCCCTCAAACTTAGACTGACGCACACGTAACATAAACCGATAAACATTTATTCCAGGTCATGTCTTGTAGTAGCACAGTTTATAAGTATAAGATTGAGCAAATATCTCAAAATATGACTTAATTATAGTCCTATATAAAATTATTGGGATTAAATATTACACTCCAAGTGACATTATCTTCACTTTTTATGAAAGCATCATAATGATTTAATTGGTCTTTGGTAAGCTGGGGCAGCATGCGTGACTCGACGAGTGTTAATGTGTTGTGTGTGGATGAAGGTATTGACTAACTGACAATAACTCACACTTGCTATCATTGGAATTTAAATGCTCCATTATGGCCTTGCAAAAGTAATTACAACTTAACAAGTGACAGAGAGTGTCAGGGCCCTTTTGAACTTACCAGACTTTGACCATCAGTCCTTCAGCTATCTCTCTTTTTTTTTTTATTTTACTCTGTCTTTGACAAAACAGTCTTAAGAGTTCTGTTCTGTCACAGGTATTTTTCCGAATGAGGTACTGTATGTATCTGTAGGCCCACATGTCATCAGATTTCAGGCCCTTTGATATTTATATGACTAGTGAGTGGTTTTAGTGTTAGGTCTGCTAATCATTACAATGCAGTTTGTTTGCAGTCTTAACCCTCTTTTATCTTCTTTTCTGCAGATGGATGAGGTCATCGATGATATTATCAGCATGCAGTCAAATTATGATGATATTCAGGCATATATTGACCCCATCCAGATGCCAAACACAGTAAGTAGAGTTGCCAAGCTATGACCCATTTTTCTGATAAATTCACCTAATTTTCATCCAGTTAATTTCTCCTCCTGGTATAATCATGATCTTAAAGAATATTATAAAAGGTCTTCGAGATCCCCTGCAGCAGCCTTATCTCTTCCACAAGACAAAAAGCAACATGCATTAAAAACAATGAAGTGTCTATTTGCTCAGAGGGTAAAAGCCATATAGCACCTTTTCAAGTGTTTACAACCACAAGCAGACAGAGAGTACATAATGTTGTAACACAAGTCTGCATGGAGAGGATGTTTAAAGATGGTGAATGGGTTTGACACAGAACTTACTGTTCAGGTACCATGGTCGGTACCTATATAGCGCTTTTCCACACTTTCATGGTGCCCAAAGCGCTTTACAAAGCTTTACATGCAAGGCACTGCCAGGGACTACTGGGAGCAAGTTAGGGTTTAGTGTCTTGCTCAAGGACAGCTGGAGGCAGGATTCAAACCGCTAACCGTTCGATCACTGGATGGCCCAATTCTACCAACTGAGCCACATACCAATTTATTCAAAAGATCATGTCTGAATCCTGAAAGAAGACAGAAGTGGTGCAAATAGCATCTGCCTAAAATTTGCTTTATTTTTTGCACTCATACATGATCATTTTCAAGAGAAAATAATCACACCTTTTATTTTATAATAGACACATTCCCTAGTTAATGGGATAATATGTCCTTGTCTGTCTATACCTATAATCCAACATTTACAACACATTTTGACTTGAGATTTTGCATGTAAAGTAGTTCTCTACCATGTCAGGGTTCACCCTGAAGGTGACACATATCTGGAATTCTTCAGCTCTGGGAGATTTTTAAAAATTATTTTACTTTTTTCCCTAAAATGAAGGTAGTGAAAAAAATCATACACATGCTGCTCACCAGTATCTATAACAGCATCCATTTTTTGCTGATCTATACCCAAGAGCTGTATTTCACTTCTAAGCCTGCCTTTTTGTGGATGGTTCAAACAATAATGATAGTGACATTGTCCCCTTCAAGTAACTTCAAAATAAGACCCTGAGAGTATGCATCATGCATGTTTATGGAACTGATTTCTAACATACACAGTTCTGTGCAAAAGTCTTAGGCCAGCATTAAGACTGTTAGTTTAGTAAAGTTAAAATGACCACACATATGCATGTCTCAGTTTCTGCATTAAGACAAAATCTGGATTCATGTAAAGTATGTACAACCATGAAAACTAAAGTTTAAGGAAAAAAACAGCTTCTACAAACTAAAGTGGTAGTATTTAATGTGACCTCCCTTTACACTTGGCATTTCTTTAAAAGTTTTGTTCAGACAATATGACATTTATTGCATTGGCTTGTGATATTTTATACCTGTTTTTATTCAACACATATTAGATCTGTGTTTTGTGCTGCTTTGTGTCATAGGTTCAAGGGTCACAATAATTAGAGACTTTAAAATTCACACCCCATGTACTTCAGTTTTTGTGCATCTTTTAAGGCTGTGCAGTGTATTTTGTTATATTTTCTTGTTGTATGTGAAGACAACAGAATGGGGGAATAAATATGTAAACTCATTTCAACTCTGGCATAAACCTTTTGCATAGTACTGTATAAATTCTTGTTTTAGTGTGAGGTGAAATTATTAAGTATGGGGGGTATGGTCTAAAGGAAAGTTGGCCTGCAGTATCTGATAGAAATGTTATTCACATATCACATCAATACCAAAGTAATATCCTGTGTATGTTCACATGATTCATATACCTGGAACATATCACATCAAAATACTGCACAAGAATTCCTAGTGAATATGTAGAAAAGCTTTAGGGGTTATTTCAGGCCCAGTCTGCCCTAAATGAGTCAGAGGGTTGGATATGCCAAGTCATCAGTACTGAGAAGTTGGCTTTTCAGTAGTTCCTGTAATCACTGCTCCTGCTTTTCTTGCAGTTTTTCTTTTTGTCTTTGTCACTGCATTTGCTTGTGTCTTTAGTCTTAATAAAGTTTGTAATTTTGTCTGTGCAAAAAAGAACAAAAGGTCAGTGTTGCAGAGAAACCGCTGTAGTTTGTGTTAAACTTTATTATCAGTCTGCTACTGCATGCTTGTATAGGAGTGAGCAGGTTTTGTAATTTTGCATGCACACAAACTGATACTACACACAGATTAGCTTAATGGTATAATTGATTTAAGCAGTAAAATTCCATCCTAAACCATGTCAGACTGTGGCTAAAAACTGTAGGAAAGACATGTCAGAGGAAGACTATACTGCGCTTTGTGTTTGAGCCAACAAACTCAGAAAATTAACAATTAAACTGCCAGTAGTTAGAGTTCAACTTGTTTACAAGACATTTGGAGGGA
>JAPTGZ010000022.1:24633818-24650576 GCA_029814645.1 Fowleria isostigma | reverse complement strand
CACACACACACACACACACACACACACACACACACACACACACACACACACACACACACACACACACACACATTTTAAACACCCTTGATTCTGTTGGCGAGAAAATCACTGCATATGGAGAGTTATATGCAATTATATAATATGTAATTTAGCTTTGATGTCATCGATGTATGAGCAACTGGGAGATGTGTTGAAACATTTAGATGGAAAAAAACAAAAAATTTTAATGTCACCTGCTCATGCTTTTTTCAAGGCAGCACAGACACACCAAAGTGCCTCACTTCCATGTGATCTCTATTATTCCTGCATAAGTTCACTGCAGAAAACTAGCCTGACAGAAGCTAAACCCTGCAGCACCCAAAGAAGGAAGGCAAATTAACCAGCTTCACTGTAACACTGAGGGACCATTAAAGTCGAAACGCCTGATCTCCCTGGTCGGTTTTCCTCTCCATCCTCTCCCTCGTTCCTCTCTCGTTTCCTCACTCTCCGACTGGAAAGGTTAACCGTGAGAGGCTCTCAGAGACACTCCAGCAGACACACAAGTGATCTTTCCTTTAATTGGCTTTTCCACTCCCCTTCTCCTCCTCTCTTCTTCCTAGCAGGTCAGCGCCGTCCACAGCAGGGCCCGACAGGAAACACGCACACACACGTATGCGCACCACGACTCAGAGGCAGTCAGGCTGAACTGAGGACTTGATGCACTGGACTAGGTGCGTGTATGTGTGTGTGTGTGTGTGTGTGTGTGGTGTGTGTGTGTGTGCACCTTTAAATATCTCCATCCGACCAGTCAATCTGTCGTTAGTAGTACAGGAGTAGCGTCGCTGTGTAATTGAGCTATCTGGCTCTCAGACCTCCATGATGTCCTCTTCCATGAAGGAGTTGACACCGCAGCACTGTGCTTCACTGTCACACAGAAAGAGCACACAGTAAATTCATAAGAAGAGCACTGACAGGCGAGGGCCAGAGTACAGTCTAGATTTTCATCAACAGTGACTTCTTCGAACACCTCCTTCGCCCTAAAAGACAATTTCACAACATCTAAACAGGAAACGTGGGTATGTAATTTTGAAAAAAAAAAAAAAAAGTGCTTTAAATAGATCTTAGGTTTGAGAGAACAATTAAAGCCATGGAATGCTTTTGTTTCGGGGCTGGATTTTGTGGTTAAGATGAACTACAGACACTGAAAACAGAGCGGAGAGAACTTATCCAATCCTATAACTTCACATCACATCTGGAAAAAATAGTTAATTGTGTTCCTCTAAACTCAATCTGGCAGCTAGCAGATCTAGATAGGAGAAAGAGAATCACAGTGTGAAATGAGCTGCACGCTACACTGACTTACTCGTGGTTGCCTAGAATCAGAGTGAGATGACTAGACAAGACCGTTCAGATGATTGCACCTTGGACTCCGACGACTGTTCTGCTTCATCTTGTCTATGGCCTCACCCCAGCCATTATCCACAGGGTGCAGTGTGTGAGAGGACATCATTACCAGCCGTCTGCAGCGCTGCCTCCTGCCCTATCTTCACTGATACCATTCTATCTACAGGCGTGGACCGAGGAGAACCGCAGCACGGCCAGCAACTGAGAACAGCCTCATTCCCACCTGCCAAGGAAACCGATAGGACACCGAGATAAATGAAGTCTGCTGGTGGTTTTCTGGCCTCTGTTAGGCTGATAATGGACCGATGCCAATGACTCATCAAGTCAGAAGTTCAGATGTTCAGTCTCCATCTTCATCACAAGACTCACTGAGATACATTTAATCACAGAAAGGTTGAAACAGAACCGGGTGTATGCAGGGAAGATCAGATTAGAGCAAAATCTCTGAAGTTACTTCATGACGATTGCCATTATAAAGGCCTGTTCAACCATTTAACCAGTTCTCAGGAGTTCCAGCTGTCTCACTTTATCATCCTAACACAGAGGCTTGCAGATTTATAAAATATAATGTATATTTCTCGGTTTCCCACCAAGTTTTTAATTAAAAATAAAAAATCTCTATAATCCTAATGCAGTCGCGGGAAAAATAATTAGACCATCAAAAGTCACAAAAACAATGGTTAAGCAATCAAATACTAACTCCTGTGTGTATCATGTGACTAAAACAGACAGAATCCCTAAAAGCACTGCCGTAGCTATTGGTGTAATAATTTGTGTGATTTTGGTTGTTAAGAAAACCATGGAAAATGGCTAGATATCAGTTCATAAATTAAACTCTTATCAGCTATTTTTGTTATTACCATTTGTCCAAACAAATGTACCTTTAGTTGTACCAGGCATTAAACTGAGCAAGAAATTGAAGAAAACAAGAGTGGTCTAAGGATTTTTTTTACAACTGTAAAATTGGTAAAAATAACAACAAATCAACAACAACAAGGTGTGGAAGTAGCTGATATTCTGTAAATTACTGGAGTAACAATGACAAAAAACAAACAAATAGTAAGACAGATACAATACACAGTTATAGATGGGAAATTAAAAGAAAATCAGGAAATAGGTGATCTAACATTTTGGTTCTTGGTGACTGTGATGACATGAAATAGGAAATATACTACGGTATTTTAAAAACCACTAGAACAATGCCATTCAGATTTCCTTTAATTTATCATCACCCTGTATATAATTATTAAAATGTTTCATCAGCAATTTATCTGTACTTTTATCAAAATAGAAATACAGATTTTAGAGTAAAACTATATGCATTTTGAGTAAAATGAAGCTAAATTGTTTTTTCATTTTGTGTGTGATTGGGCAAAATTCCATAATTACCTCTCAGCATATTGTAATGCAAATGGTTTGAGAGGACACAAGGCTGCATCTACTCATTTATTTGTTAAAAATCTAGCACATGACTCAGATTTTGGTTTATCACAAACTGTGTTTACCAAATATTGTTCAGATTCCGACAGACCGGACCTGAATGCAATTTTCATCCTCTACAGTCCAGATTTCAAAGTGGCAAAATTGACTTTAACAGCATGAAATACCATCAGGTTATATTTTATCTTTTAACCCTTAAAGACCCAAACATCCACCGTCTGCCAAAATCATGTACTGATATAAACTGTTTAATACCTGTTGATCCATTAATCCTATCAATACATATCAATAATTGTTGTAAAATGCAGTTACTGATATTTTCATGGTCATCAGATATGACCCATTTAGACATTCAGAGGCTCTGAAGTTATCATGGAAACACCATCATCTTCTACAACATTAATTCACCAGTTAAACTCATGAAGTTGGATCAGTGACGGAAGTTGTAGTTAATAGCTGGGTTTCCATTACAGTTTTGCACAAAATAAAAGCGACATTTCTACAATTTTGACAAAGTATACTTGTAGGTGTTTTTCATTGAAAAGTGTTTGGCTTGTGGTGCATGAGTCTAGTGAAGTCCCGTCTACCTGCCTCGCGATATTTTGTAGTTCTCGCAGTGAGAGGTGCGTTTGTGCATATCTCACAGCACACTGCAAGTGCGCCTGATCGTCCCAAGGCAAACTCCTTGACACTGGCTGTGCAAAATGGATTTCTGGGACAGAATTGTACAGAACTCACTGACCAGTTGTGGATCCAGAATTTCCAAATGACCCGGGCAGCATTTAATGAACTGTTTATGTGATTGAAGGTCGAGTGGCACCGGACTTGTCATGCCTGACTAGTGAAGATGCGCAAAATGTGTTTCCGACACTTTTGCACAATACTTCTATATCAAAAAGTCTCAAAATCCGCCTCATGAGTGTAAAAACTTTTTTCCATCTTTGACAATTTTTGTGACATTTCTGTGTTTCCATTGCTAGCTATCTATTGCGCAATTGGCATTTTGCACATTTTGAGTGTGCCTGAATAGAAAAACACTATATAAATCTAATCCATCATTATTATTATTAGTAGTAATTCTCAACTTACTCTAAACTTTTATGAACATTTACATGATTAGTAAGTTAAATGTTGGAAAAAACCTTAATTTCACTGAAAAAAACACAACACACAGAAGATAATATTACAATAAACGGTGCTAAACCACTTAAGGACAGTTAAATTTAGAGAAAATTTATTTGGAAAGTGCTACCAAACGTCACACTGCGTCTTTCTGGGTTAATTTGGACAGAGAGGAGAAAGTTGTGAAAAGATGTGATGGCGTCTCAATGTGTTTGAAAACCATTTATTCCCAGCACTGGACATGTGACAGCAGGTGGGCAACGACACAAAAGCAACAGGCGCAAAGAGGAAATGGACTTTGAGGTTGTCATGGTAATAAGAGCGTTATGACCCAAACAGTCTCTGGGCTATTACCCCAACCCACGCCATTGCCCGTCCCCTGACACCACTCCCTACCTTCACACTCACTGAGGCGCAGGCCTTACGTTGAGGTCAACTGGACCACTTCTCTTTGAATTTCTGCCATGGCACCCACCCACCCACTATGCTTTCGTCAGACACAGACACACACACACACACACACACACACACACACACACACACACACACACACACACACACACACACACATACAGACAATGGTCTAAAGTACTCAGTCTGACACTGGACAGGAAATTAGTGTTTATGTGGACGAGGCGCCCCTTCCTGTAGGTTCCTGGAGGACCACCACCCCCTAATTCAGGTTCTATGTGTGTTTTCTGGATTTAACTTTCCCCCAAAAAACACTGGATATGATTTCAGAGCGCTCTCGGTCACTTCAGCTCACACCTCTCTCACACTTCTCCCTATTCTCTGTCTTTTTAATCCTCACTGTCACTCCCGCCCTCTCTGCTTCAACTGACTGCAGAAAACAATGGAGTTTTGTTAGTGGGTTTCACCTTTATGGGTACTTTTACTTTTTTTTTTTTTTTTTCTCTAGATGACCCAATAAATTTGCTCACATTCAATTTTTCAACTAGCAGCAAAGGGCTTCAGTTCTGCAGTAGGTCATTGGTAAAGCAGACAGAACTGTGTGTATCAAAGCCAAACACAGACGTAGCAGAAACCAGAGAGGCTGTTTAGACCTGTGAGATGTTGACTTGTTACCATTGCATTCTGTGTGTGTGCATGTGTGTGTGAGGACAAGGCTCTGGTCTGTGCTCCCTGTTTGCTTAAGGTGGCATGAGTCAGCTTGACTCAAAAACAGGAGCCTGTTTTTGTGTGGCCTGCCAACTGCCTGTCTGACATTTAGCTAGCTTTTTCTCTCACACATTCACACAAATGCACATATATCTCACATAGACACACACATACACACTCACGGCCACAAGTCAACATCCCTCTGCAGGGCTAAACTTCTCCTTGGCTTTCCACCCAACCAATGTCCACTTTTTAGGTCTGTCATTTCCTGAGCTTTAACTAATAATGAGTAAATAATTTCTGTATATATTGATATTTTTCATCTGGAGTATTGATTTTATTGTATCAGAATATAGGGTATGGTTGAAATGAGGCTTTCTGTATAGGCACTGAATGTAAAGCAGGTGACTGGATGTTCCACATGAGGACCGATTGCGACGGTTGAATGGTCTTTGACAGCTTGAGTGAATTGGATCAAGGATGAGAGGATATAGATGTGTCAGGGGAGTGGTGCTCCCTCTAACCCCTTTGCCCCTCTGAGCCACGTTGCTGTGGTTATGAACAGCCAGAAGGGTTTGGCTGAAGGCCAGAGGTTGCATAATCGTCCCCTAAAACCAGCGGGGTGCCATACCTCTCCTCCCCTCTGTCTCTGTCCTCTATTTAGTTTTTATTACCTCAGCTGTTAAACCTCTTCCTGTTGGTGAATTTCTAGTATCAAGCATTCCTTTTGATCTTTCTTCTTGTTCACTTTAACCTGCATCATTCAACACTTCATCAAATGGATTATCACTGATCAAACAATGGCAAAAAAATAACTTTTAATAAGGCTAATAGTCAAATGTGAAGGTTTCTTATTTTTAATACAAATTAACTACAAGCGATAGTGTAGGTCAAAGTTTATAATTCTATATGATTGAAAGATAATTACAGATAATATTGATTAAATCTTCAAATACTTAAACACTGCAGACAAAAAGCATCTACTGATACAAAATGTTTAATAATTTCTGAGCCATTAATCTTATCATTACAGTTAAATAATGCAGATAACTACAGTTTCTCAGCTTTTTACTGGCTTTGTACTTTTTGGATGTTCCAATAGCTCCATAGAGAACCTGGAAACACCATCATCGTGATTCACTCATAAAACCCCGGTAATTTGAGAAATGACAGTGGTTGTAGATGCTTGTCTTTAAGCTCAGTTACTAATATGTTTGACAGTAAAAGACGTTTTTATTTAGTTTTTTACCTCTGCCAAGGAGGTTATGTTTTTGCTGGAGTTTGTCTGTTTGTTTGTCTGACTGTTAGCAACTTTATACAAAACCTACTGGACAGATTTGGAAGAAATTTTCAGGACATGATGGAAATGACAAAAGGAACAATTGATTAGATTTTGGGAGTGATTTGACATTTTGCTCCTGTCTAAATGCACTAATTTGGTTCGAATGGTGCTAGTTACGTTCTCTCCTCTCTCCTCCATGTGAATGTGGGTGGGGCTACCTGCGCTTCGCTGAGCAGTGTGTGTGTGTGTGTGTGTGTGTGTGCGGAAGGGGGAGGGGCCAGGTACTGGGGCAGTGTGCTCCATGCAGTCTGTTTGTTAGCAACTTTAAAATATATACAAACTATAAAAGCACTCAGAGAGTGCAATCCTCCCCCAAGCATGCTAGTCCCCCCTCCATATTGTGACTCACACCACAGTAATAGCCCTTCATTTACTGCACGGAGTACTTTTAGTTGTACTGGGCATTAAAATAACAAGAAATTGAAGAAAACAGAGGGTGGTCTAAATTTTTTCCATGACTGTACATGCTCACAAGATTGAATATAGGAACAAACCTTATTTTCACTGAAAAATGAAGAGGGTAAAGTTATAAATAGTGATAAATCACTTTGGAAAGGTGAGATGCACAGAAAAAAATCATTTCAATATTGCCACAAAATTAGTACATGGTCTTTAAAGGTTAAATTATCAGAATCAGAAACACTTTATTAATCCCTGAGGGGAAATTAGTAATGGCTAAATAATGGCTTTGTATTCACCAAATTAAAGGATCACATCAAAGATCACCAAAAAGAAGTATGAAAAAGAAAAAAACATAGGCAATGAGACAACCAGGCACGTTTTAACACTTATCCATTGCAAATAATATTTCAAAACAAAAAGGACAGTGTGCATCCATTGCATTTGCTTCTGCCTAGATATCTGACTAACTACTTTTTCCAGAACTCATAAAGTCATGTTAGTGCAGTATTTTTATATATAAAAAAAAAAAAATGAAGCCAAAAACACAAAAATGTTGTAAAAAGTTGAATAAATAAAAAAGAAAACCTTAGTTGAGAAAATAACCAAAGAAACAGAAAGACATTCACTGTCTGGTAATTCAACTAAATCTCATCTATAAAAGTTACAATTCTGGTCTTTTTTGTAGCTCTGCCCAAAAAAGGTGCCTCCTTGGCCTAGAAACTGCCATAAAAAAACATGCTGTGGTTTTTGCATAATCTTGATAACAATAACAAAAACAGTAATAAAAAACAGTGGAGGTAAGAATCTTTTTAAGAGGTAGTTGTGGATTAGCAAATATATTCCAGTCATTTAGCTTGCTGTGATGAAAAAACAGCTCAGTTACTAGAAATGTTGCCATTTCGTCTCTGCCAACCACGGACAATGTCAAAGTCTCTAAACTAAAGAAACATTTTGATACCAACATTTACAGATATGTGTAAATCGATGATATAGCATTAAACTGCTCACGGCACTTATCCCTCCTTAACTATCCAACTATTCAACAGTGGCTAGAGTTAAGCACTGACAACACTTGGTTAGAGTTTGGGAAAACTACCAGGGCTTGTTTTACCATAGAAAAGTCTTCAAAGATGTGATCAAAGATGGCTTGTGATGTACCCTAATATTTAAACCAAACCACAGTCTTTTCCAAGCCATAACTAAAGGAGTTTTTTTGCCAAAATCTGACTGGGTTGTGAAAACCCAAGAAGTATGTTTCCTGAGTTCACCAAGTGACAGTGTTAATGCTGCTACTGTACAGGAACACACACCTGTGGGAGCTAACCCAGGTGAAACAGACCACTGGAACACTACCAGAACCAGCTTTCACCATGCTTTGCTCACTTTAGGACAAAAAATATATTACTGTCCTAAAATGACCACTTTTTGCTGAAGTATTTCACTGTGCCTTTTGACTGTGAGCTATTATTTAGCTATTCAGCTGAGCGTGAAAACAAGCAAAGCAAATTAGTAGTGATTAATTATCTATTATTGAAATAAATTATATTGTCAGTTGCATGAGTCCTCTTGTTTTTACTAGGCCATGGGTGAGTCATCAACCTAAAAATACAAGAGTTAAAGCCGCAGCCAAACAGGAGGAATACTCCAAGCTAATGGAGAGCCAACATTTAGGCCATGCTTTATTGTCGCAGTGCCAGCCCTGGGTCTCTGGCATCTCCCACCCACACAGATGAAAGCCAACTCTTAAGTGGCAGTGTCTGCTCTGTATGCACCTCCCCTGTCTGACACAGGAGCTCTGCACTCAGAGGAAGAGTGCCAACAATGTGATGGAGCTGATGCATGTATGTGTGTGTGTTCGTAGTGTTTGCTAACATAGCATTCATTATGTATTCAGTTAGGAGTTGTATCTCCACCATCTTTCAATTTCTCCCTTTTTATTGTTCACTTTTCTCTCCCTTTATGCTGAATTCACAAGCAGCTGGGATGGATAAAGCATTTTAATGATCCCTAACTGATTTCTGCATTTACTTTAAACTCGCCTTCGAGTTGAGGCAAGGGTAAAGTTACTGCTGTGGTTGAAATTTGCACGAGTGGTTGTGGCCAGTGGAGTGGGAGGATTTTACTCCTAAATTTTTCAGTTTAGAGGCAGAATAATGTCTCCTTTATTGTTTTTTTTTCTTCACATTGTTTAAGGCATTGATACTAAAAAAAATACGCCTCTGATTGTCTATGCTTAAAGTTCTACAGGGAAATGAACAACCTGACCCCATATCAGAGTTTTACATTGATCAGGTAATGCCTGTTGCCATACATTGTCACAGGTATGCATAGCAATTAAAACAAATGACTTTACTCGATCTTTGAGATCTTTCAGGTGATTCATCAGTGATTCATTATCTAACGGATGCTCTCACAGCACAGGGATCTAGCTCACTAGATTAATCTATCTGTCATTGTCGTATAAAGAAGATAAATGGTCATTGTTCAGTTGAGCAAGGATGAAATAAGGGGGTGGGTTTGTAGTAGCACTGGACATGGACATATTTAATGTGAAAATCACTCCAAGTACACATTGGGAGTTGAAGCTATTGTGCTTCTATCTCATGACTTCAGCACAAATCCTGCCCTCTGAAGTATAACTTCAGCTTCTTTAGCAAGCTTTCTCTGGTTTTGTTTCTCTCACACAAACTGACGTCAAAACACATATCAGATGCTATGGGATACTTTGTAAGACTCACACATGCAAATGGTCATCTATCCTCCTCCCATCCTGTGTTCCACCCACTCTCACTGCATGGGCCTACTGCTCTGCTGCTGGTGCTTCCGTGAGACTGAAGCAGAAACAAATGTCTAAATCCTGCCAACTCTGTGTGTATGTGTATTTGTGTGAGTGTGCACATGTGTTTGTGTATTCCATGGAAGCCCACTGGGCTGTGGTTCCCTCAGTAGTCCTGCAGCAGCAGTAACTCGATACAGTACACACACATTTTTGTTGCTGATCCAAGCTTGTCTGCTTGCCATGATTTTGGTTCACTTCAACTTGTTGTAAAACACTGCTGTGAGCCGTTTAAGAGAAGAACATGTAATCAGCATCTAATGAACACAGTGTGCCATGTTATGAAAGATGATTATATGCCCCTTAATGGAGCTGATTTGTTGATGTGGATGAGGCTTTGATTTAACTTTTTAATAGCCGTATTCATAGTTTTTTTAGTGTTTTAGGAATGTTTTGCTAAAATTAAATCTCTACAACCTCATCCAAAAGGAGATGGTAAACATTATATACTATTTGTGATTTTTTTTGTGATAAGTTTTTTTCTTTGCCACTTCTTTCAGCCCCCTTGCCCCTGCCTCCAACAACCTCCATGTTGCTTCTCACTCTCAAGTAGGAAGAAAAGATGTTTCTTTGTAGGGACTCATTGGCACTAGTTCCACTGACTCACACAGCTGCCCCACTAGAGCTCTCCTCCCCCGATCTGCACCAAGTAGAGGTAGTAGATTTCTCCTTGTTGTCTTGTTAATTATTTACTAGTGCCCAGTTCACTTATTTGCCTCAACTGTATTATAATGATTGTATTATTTCTTGCCTGTAAAAACATAATCTATGTGGTATGACAGGTGGTTTTTTTTCTAAAACTAACTTTTGCATTGGTTAAATTGTTTAACGTAAAAGTAGGATTGGTTGAAACAGTAAATCTTGTCTTATAACATACATAAATACATAAAGACAGGAAAGAAAAAGCTCAGTTCCAACTGTAAGGGAAGTTTTAATATACATTTCACCAGAAGCTATTGTTTGGGAATAAATGAGTTGAAGGTCAAGTTCTGTTCTAGGTCAAATCATTTTAAAGTTTGCAAAAGAATGTATTTTTCATTTTTCTTTGTTCAGAAAATGTCAAACTAACACATACCATTAGCTACCAAACAGAATATTTGTATCAAACAGTTATTCAGGCTAAAAAATACCATATGTTGCCAAAGCACAAATTTGAAGAAAAGCACAAATTTGAATGAATTGTAAAGGATGTAAGAAGAACTGAGATTGTAACAGAGGTCCCTTAAGAACACTTTAACAATAACCCTGATAGATGTAGCCACACATGAAGGTTACGTGGTTGTCATCTCATACAATAGTCACATCAGAAAAGTATCAGGCATATTGTATGAGTTCTGTGTCTGTTGTGGCATTCATTTGACCCACTATTAATAATAAATAGAGTATTTCCTTCTCTAGGTGTCTGTCTGACTTTCGTGGAGGAGGGGCGAGCTGTGTTTGGTAGGAGCCAAGGGCAAGTGGCTTGTCATGTCAGGGGTATTAATTTATGATTTCCATCCCAGCTTCTGACCCCATCACCTCCATTAGAATGCAGCCTTTGTAATTTCATGGTTAATATTCAATAGCCACATGTCCCCTGTGTCTGCTTTGTGCATGTGAAATTTCTAGAGGGGATGTGTATCATTTTTGATTTGTCAAGTTTATGTATGTGTGTTTGTGCATGGGTATGAACACGGAGAAGGAAATAAGGGTCGACTACAGCATCGCTTCCTACAAAACAGTTGCAGTTGTCCAGAGATGTCCTCTGTGTCTCTACTCCCACTACAGAGTTTGAATTGCCTCTCTGTCTGGCCTGAGTCATCTGAATTGCCTCCTTCATACACTCTTCTGTCTTGTCTCACACACAGTTACACATACAGCTTGATGCAAGTATGCCCATGCAAACATACAGTAGCCGACTGCTTTATAGGTCTCTGTTTCTACATGAAACAGAGGTTAGCCAAAACCCAACACACTCCAAACAATGTAAACACATAAAGGGGTGCCCCAGGGTACCATACCTTTACCACTAACGTTCACAGTTTATACAAACAATTTTATCTTCTTTGTTTCAATACAAATAACATTTATCTAAATGACGTTGTCACTGCTCCTGCCAGGATTTGAACCCCAGCCTCCCACATCATAGTCGATAGTTTAACCAACTGAACTACTCAGCCACTTTATCTATGGGCAACGGTGGTGCAGTGGATAGCACTGTCGGGTTTAGGTTGGGTTCAGTTCCAACACCAACAGACGGGGAGGTGGTGGGACCTTTCTGTGTGGAGTCTACATGTTTTCCTCATGTTTGCGTGGGTCTGGGTACTCCAACTTCATCTCACCATCTACAACCATGATTGGTTGGTGAAATCTAATTGTCCATAAGTGTGAATGTGAGAGTGATTGGTTGTTGTCTCTATATGTCAGCCCTGCGATGAACTGGTGACACATCCAGGGTGAACCCTGCATTTGCCCAAGATGTACCTAGGTTCCAGCACCCCGTGACCCAATCGAGGAAAAGATAACAATGAATGAATGAACATTTACCTATCCGCCACTTTGCAACCTCCTGGATTACTGCAGATTACTCTCCAGTAAATTCAATCTACTCTCTATTCAGAGTTAGGGTTGAGAGTGAATAGTTGCAAACAAATATGTGTTTATCTTTTGGATTGATCGAAGTCCAAAATTTGATCAAAATCCAAGCTCCTCTATGTAACATTTGTGGAAGCTTATGTGTCTATGTGAAGTTTGTGTTGGAGTCAGGATGTGTTGTGAGGACTTTATTTTCTCACATTAGCAAATTCCAAACATGTGGTAACAATTATTGGTGTAGATGAGTAGGAGTTATAAGGCACTTAGGACCAAGTTGTGGGTTGTTCATAAATGAGGATAAATTAATAAGCAATTAATTCATCTAAATTTCTGCACATAAGTTGTTGAACTTGTATCTTTTTAATTCTGGTTTCTCCTTCTGTGCAAGATAATTGATATTTTGAATTTTTTCTTTTTCTTGTGTTGTATTATGATGATGTGGTGTGCTTTACAAATACACCTGTGTCCAGTGTCTAAGTTGGTGCTTCTATATAACATATTTTCATAATATTGCTGGCTGTGTAGGAGATTGCATCACTTTTCTCTGCTTGATGCGGCTAAGTTGCTGTGTTGCTTTGCTATTGTATACAAATCTCTTCTTGATCTGGTTCATTTAATATTGATTGGAATACCAAAATAATCTAAAAATGTTGGTCCTCAGAGTCAGAATACCATTAGATTAAAAACTTTTAATATGCAAATCCTGTTCTGTAGAATAATGTGCATACAATTGACCCATTGCTAAGTCCCACTGTAGAACCACCACTGACCAATCATATGTTAGTAACAGTAACTGGGGAGAGCACCTGGCAAGCATTCACCTCCAGAGCAAAATGCCTAAGCTGTGTGTGTACGGAACTGCATCTCAAGATGCATTTTTATTGTATTGCTTTTATGGGTGCTCCTTGATTTTATTGGGTATTTTAGATTGTCATATTTTTGCATTTTGCATTCGTTTTATATGTTGCTGTTCTATGACCTATGTATCTGTAAAAGCTTTCTGTATTTTTTTTTCTATTTTTTTTGAGTGTTGTTATGTATCTTTTGAATCTGTAAAGCACTTTGTGAGATTTGCTCTGTGATAAGTGCTATATAATAAACTTTACTTACTTACTTACTTGCAAGTCCAGTGAAAGATATCCAGAATGTTTTGGTGATGTTGTATTTTTTGCCCTCCCCCTCCCAAAACCAAAAACACAAATGGAGAGATGTGGAAAACCTCACTTACAGTTGTGTTCTAAGGTAAGATGCTAACACTAACAACAACATAGTTGTTAGTTACAAGACTGCAACCAACTCTGGTCCTCCAGAGCTACTATCAGCATGTTTTAGATGTTTCCCTCTTCCACACACCTGATGATCATTATCAGTCTTCTGCAGAGCTGATGATAGGCTGACTTTGAATCATTTGAATCAGGTGTATTGGAAGATGGAGACATCTAAAACATGATGATAGAAGCTCTCCAGGACCAAGGTTGGTCACTCCTGCCATAGCATAATATTGATTAAAGGTTATTAATATTTCAACATCGAGTTAGGTAGATGTGTACTACTTGAGGCTAAACCCATGATGTGGGAACAACATCCTGGTGGGCTGTAAAGAGATGGAAAATGTTGCATTTAGCAACAGGCTAAAATGTATCAGATACCCACAACTATAGGGAGTCATAACTGAAAGTTAGCTTAAAATAAAACAATATATTGACTTACCCTGTGATGCAAGAACAATGTTGTTCCGTTATACGTCTGTTCTGGACACGAATCATCAAGATGCTGAGAAATTCACATCATGCTATTGGGAATGAATGCAAGAGAAAGTGAAACCTAGCACCTGTAAGCATGGGGGGGCGGGGCTTAGCGAAGGTGCCAGAGCTGATCACTGTGGAGGAATTTATGCAAGTTTTGAAGGACTGAAAAACTGTATTATTGTCATCACAGAGAAATCACTTTAGAATGTTTAAAAACGTTTTTCCTCTTAAATCAATAATTTATTATTTAGTGGATTTTTTTTTTTTTTTTTACTTGTTTGTAGTGTGTGAATTTTGTTCATAAGGTTTTAGCTGCTCTCTTAGCCAAGTTGGTCTTGAATCAGAGTTTGGGATATTGAGATGTTTAGTAAAACAGAAAAATATTGTTATAAAGAAGGGAATGAAGACAGAGGAAAGATTAAAGCAAGAGAAGAAAATCTTTAACAGTAAAAGTCCCCTGTATTTCTCCACACATTGATGTATTGGCCTGAACACACATTCCTACTGAACGACTTTGGCAAGTCTTTAAAAAAAACACATTAAAAGGCTCTGTTCTGCATGAGCCCAGTTGTTGCTCTGTTTTCTCCCTTTTCCCCCTGTTTTGTCTCTGCTTCTCTCAGCTAATCTGTTAGAGTTAGGGTAAAATCTCCAGACCTCTAGTCTAAAACAGAAATAAGCAGAGGAGCAACACTGATAAGAAAATTACCTTAATATACAGCAACACTATTCAACTCTGCAAAACTAGTTATGCTTTAAATCACTCGAATTCACTACTGAAATTAGTGTTGTTTATTTGTTCACTGAATTTACTTGAGTTATTCCATCTTCAACTTTCAATCTCATTTATTGAGGATCTTATTAAAAACACTGAGGCTAAAAGAACAAATGAAAACTAAATCCTGCAGAACTCATTACTGTTTTAATTCAGTGTTTTGCACACTGACAACATTGCAAGGCAGGTTAATTTTCAGAGGGAACGAATCATATTCTATCATAAATACTTTTGCTGTTTTACCTGATTTTTTTTTTCAGTTCTACCTATAAATCTATGAATTAGTAATAATAAACAAGTAGTTATATACAGCATACACATCACATACAGATGTTGCTGCATGTGTTTCTATTAGGTTTACATTCATTTCACACTACCTACATAACGAATAAGCAATTTTGTTGCCATTAAATTACTTATGTGGGTCTGTTGTATAGTTTTCTTTTCATATCCACACTGTAGTTTAGATTACATGTGACAGCAAGAAATAAATGGAACACATAGCCTGGAGTTCACATTGTTTATTCAGTATTAAACAAAAAAAATTTAATGTGACTTCCAGGACGGCAATTCAAATTGACATTTAATGGGAGTAATGTAAACAAAATGACATTATAGTGGACTATGTCTAGTAACAATTCAGCTGGACAAGGATAACTTTCAAAGGATAAAGGATAACTAGCAGGTGGCCAGCCCCTTAAACCAAATTCAAATCCCATCTTAAAATAAGATTATAAATCCAAAACAATCAATGGTTAGGAATTTCTGTGGTCAAGGCAACCATGAAAAAGTACTGAAAATATTCGGCATGGAAACACTGAAAATAAACTTGTTTTATCTTTCGATGTTACTGTAACTTGAATGCAAGGAGAAATATTTAAAGATGGAAATGATTACCTCTCTGGTTCTGACCCTCAACACCACATCTCCACATCCTCAAATTATATGAAGAATCCAAGGAAAGAGCAGTCTGTGTTTTGTCTCCAGACCATCCAGTTAGAAGAGCACAATTCCTCCTTTTGAAACACATTACAAAGCACTTGTCAGTAGATGTACGGGAGTGCTTAATGACTAAGTCATAAAAACGCATTCCAACATCATTAAATCAATCCTAATTTCTGCTTCACTGTTATTTAACCCAGACCTGCTCTTTAAAATGTAGTTTCAGACCATTTAAGTTATGTAGCACAGCTTTACTTATTTTAATACTCACTGACTTGTCACTGTGCTGCTCCTTAGCGCTGCAATTTACAGTACGACAGGGATGGAACATCAGATGTGTTTCTGCAGATAAATCTATATTCTGAAAACACTGTAGGATTGATAGATACCGTATATTTACCTCCTTAAGAAGGTTATATTTTCATCCTTGTTTGATGGTTGTTTTAATTTTCAGAAATTTTGTGCACCAAGGATTAACCAAATACATTTTGGAGAAGGTCCATTTAAGTGCCAGTTCCTGTAATTTTGTCACTTCTTTGAACAATTTGAAAGTTCCAGGACTGTGGGGCCCTGGAACAGGTATGTGCAAATGGAGTGACCTTCTACTTTATGATGTTTTTCAGCTTGTTTTGGAGGAGCAATTTGAGTAAAATTATCCAGTTACACATCGCTGATATTTTTATTGACATCAGTCATATTTGCTTGATTCCCATTAATGAAACCATGTTTATTTGGATGTCAAAGCCTCAATATCTAAAGGGGCTGTTTTTTTTTTTAGCCCAGTGAGAGGCTGCAGCAGAATGGTGAGACACTTGAAACTTGAGCTCCAGTGAGGTTGTGGTTATGCATAGACATAAATGATAGGAAACATGTTGGTAAACTTGGGTTGAAAAACAGTCGCCCTATTGTTTTGAAGGTAAAATGAACCTGTACTGCTTGCCTTCACCTAAAAAGGCTAATATGATTGTAAGGTGAACTGTCTATTTTAACACTGTTATTACAGTACAGTGGTCCCTCGTTTATCGCGGGGGTTACGTTCTAAAAATAACCCGCAATAAGTGAAATCCGCGAAGTAGAG
>JAPTGZ010000022.1:24611302-24624665 GCA_029814645.1 Fowleria isostigma | reverse complement strand
TGTGTGTGTGTGTGTGTGTGTGTGTGTGTGTGTGTGTGTGTGTGTGTGTGTGTGTGTGTGTGTGTGTGTGAATGAGTGTGTAGACGTGCATGCATGTGCAGGAATAGTGAGAATGAACCATACTTTCTTCCCTAAAGTATGTCAAATGTCAATACTTGCTGCTCTCCTGTCTTATGTCTCTCTCTTTCTCTCTCTCGCTCTCTCTCAGACATTTTTTGTCGCTCACTCTTTCTCTTCCCCTTCCTCTTCTCATTCTACTCTCTCCCTTTGAGCTTTTTGCATGGTGTTGTATTTTAACACACTGAGCTGGCCCAGATGTACAGTAGGTCAATAAGAAAAGCAAGGGATTAAGGAGAGGGGAGGGTTACTGTGCATAATTTTTCAGTATTTAGGTTAGGTTTGTATTGTCCTTCAGGGAATAGTAAGAAGTTGATAAATTCATATTTTTTATGAGTTTGTGGTATGTGTGTGAGTGAATGCCTGACCAAAGTACATACAGTAGGCTGATCTGGCAGGCAGGCAGACAGACAAAGAGACGGGAGTCAGGACTGTCTCCAAACAGAGCTTGAGGTTAGGCCCACTCACACACACAAATATATGCATGCAAGAACACGTGCAGACACAAACTCATGCGCATACACAGAAAAAATACAAGGTCCCTTTGTCTGAAATCGAGAAAGAAAGAGAGAGTAAAATGAGAAAGCGAGAGAAGTTGAAAAAAAAAATGGGTAGCTGCTTGGACATAGTTGGACTAGAAGGATGCATGGGTGTGACTCATAAACACAATGAATCAGCAGTGGGAGCTAGTTAAAAATAACAGTAAATAAAGAGCCAAATGAATGTGGGACTAACATGATGAGACTAGGAAACCACACAAATGTGTGTATGTGTGTGTGTGTGTGTGTGTGTGTGTGTGTGTGTGTGTGTGTGTGTGTGTGTGTGTGTCTGTGTGTGTGTGTGTGTGAAGCTAACAAGGCAGTGCAAGCCAGCGGGGGTCCTGTGACCTCGCTGCCTTTCTATGACCATACATGTGCAGACGCATGTGCCCAGTGAGCGAGCCCATATGAGTCACCCTCAGTTGAAAGAAGCGCCACAGCCCCATTCACACACCCTCACCTCTTCCTTCTCTCCTGGCATCTCTCAGCCACCCTGTACTTACACACCTCCCTCTCAGACCAGAGCTGCTGTTCATTGCTCTCTACTTATCCTCTGCTGGAATGAGTCACCAGGATGACTGTGAACTGTCTGTCTCTGATCCAGCTGCTTCATCCTACCGTCTCCTCTTGTGCAGTCTGTCTATGTAGGTTAAAGGGTCAAAGGGGTCGAGCTATAGACACAAGCCGAAAGTCGTAAAATTGGAGAAAATTATATATATTTTGAAATCATCCTAAATGTGCTACAACGTAACTACACAGTCAACTGACAGCACAGTGAGGAGGAAGGGTTTTTTTTTTTACTTTGAATGAGGAAACAAAGTAGCCCATACTCAACAGTAACTATTAATTTAGAACAATAGATCACTTTAAGACTAAACTTTTTTAATATTTAGGGGTTTTGGCTTGATTTACACAATAATAGTCACACAGTAAAAAAACAAACAAAAAAAACCCATCATTTCAAAATCCTGTCTGACCGTGTTGTCAAATGCCTGTTCAGCAAAATGTCCCAGAAAATATTTTCTAGTAACCATCCTCTGCTTTGTTTCAACTGTGAGCCTAAATGTATGAAGCACAGAAACTGTGAAAATGGAAAAATGATAAAGCGCTATGAAATAATATACATGGTGCAATAATGCTTCAACACTGCAGCGTTAATGAGGCTTGTTTGGTTGCGCCCTCTGACTGCTTGTGATGTTATGTGTGCTATGTGAAAGCAACAATTTGTGTGAAATCAGCACATACACTTGAAACAAATAATTTACACAGACTGGATTCTGCAATTGGCTAGTTATTGCAGAACAATATCAAACACAGCTTTATTATATGTTATGACATGTCGAGAGGGTAGACATCAGAACCATTTTATAAAAACAAGTTTATTTTTTTAACTGCAGCATTCCTAATACAGCATTTTGTTGTTGTTATATTTGGTTTCCAGTGTTCAAACACTGAAGAATGACAGATAATATGTTCATATGGTTGATTGTGTGACTGTAATTAGTGTAGATGACTGTAGATATGCTTCTGCTAATTTTTCTGCATGTATTACTATATTAATAATGCTGAAAATCCCACCACTTACTTACAAATGAGTAGCTGTTGAAACATTTTCCCAAGCAGGAAGTTTATTTGTGCCATGATAAAAAAAGGTTTAATGAATAACACAAATATGAAGGTGAGGGTAAACTCAGCACACTCATTTGTGTTTTGTGTGTGTGGCTTTGTGTTAAAATGGCATACATTTCAGTGTCTTGTGTGATTAAGTTGTTGGAGCATGTTTTACCCCTGAGGGATGACTAAAGAGCTTCACTTCTACCAAAGTCTCATTTAAGTATTTGAGGAAATATTTAACCCAATCAATCTTCATAGTTGCAATCAGCAGTCATGAGATCACATCAAATATGCACCTAAAAACAAAAAATTTTGGTGAAATGCTGAATTACAGAAAAAATCACCACAATTCTTTACAATTTTTGCATAAAATTATACATTTTAAAAAGGCTTAAAGTTGTTTTATAACACACTCATAATGGGTAAAAAGTCCAAACTAAACCTTTTAGCATTATAAATCAATGTATTTAAACATTTGAATATTAAAGCAAATTTAGTAGTACAGAATGGAAAGTTATTCTGAAGCCCATGCACTAAATTAACATATGATATCTGAAACATGATTAAACTACCTCAGCACTGAAAGGGTCGGATGATTGCAACCTGAGTGACGTTGTTCATGTCTGCACATGTTTGCTGCAGAGGCTTAAACCAGCAAAACACAGACGTTTACGAGCATTATTAGTCTTTTGAATTTTGCATTGCATTTAGTGCATTGCCAAATCTGTTGCATGAAAACATGAATTATAACATTAGGTTTTTGCAGAAAAAATAACCACTTGCCCAATACTAATGACTTATGACTTTTGGAAAAAAAAATCCCTCAGGATTTTTTTTTCTGACATTGAGAAACTAAGTTTATTCATTTCAGACCAGCTGTTGGAAAAACACTTCGATTTACTCTTTTATTTTTTCTGACACATGATTTATTTGTGTGAATTTCATCTGACAAATGACTGGAAACACTGTATAAATAACGCAGAAGGAAGACTTTGCCTATTTTGTGTAGAAGAGAAGAAGAGACAGTCAACATGCAAGAACAACATGGTACATAGCAACACTAAGCCTGGACTTAAGACATCAACCAGCTTCCTTATCCGGACATGACCCCGGTGACACCAGCACCCACACAGCTGGACTTTCAATAACACCAAACACGGTTACAGACAGTAAATACAAAGTATTGCATGTGCTATTGTGACTAAATGTAACCATCAATAGATGGTGACTGCACAGGAAGACAGTAAGAAAAACAAAAAAGATTTAGAGAAAAAGCAAGAGAGAATGATAGCTGAGATAAAAAAACTGTTTTAGCACAGCAACAAGTCTCTAATTAAAGGCAATGTCACAGTCCTGTTAGATTTCCCACCAACAACACATTGCACACTCCTCCCCAATGATGACAAGATAATAACAAACAGCTCTGCTCAGCATTTCCCTGACAGACTCTTTGACGCAGTTACTCACAAGGTTTACCGATATAAAAAGACTGACACGGCTTCTTTTTTGTTCACCTAATCTCGCATCTTAGCCAAAATAAAATAAAGGAGAGAAAAATCTAAACCGATGGTGAAAGAAATGCTACTGCGACTCTGTAGCTGATGAAGTACATGTGTCATTGTTTCTTTCTGAGTTCAAAAGAGTGTAAGCAGTTAAACATCTGCGAACATGTGTTTCCTGCTGTGACAGTGACGTCAAAGCCAGCAGTGTTCATGACATCACTGACAAGAAGTGTGTCTTTGTGTGCACTTGTGTGTGTGTGTCAAAACACACACTCCCATATGTGAACGGCTCTTTCTGCACATTGTTCACAGACAGCTTGTCATAGGCCCAGAGCCAGACACATACTATAACTCTGATGTCATCATTGCGAGACAAAACATATGTGTGGTATCTGTTTTTGCTTCTGTTTTCTCACCCACTCACTCTGAAACACACTCATAAACATATACGCACAGCTATGACCTCACTACCAACCTGAGTCACTACGGTTTCATTTACACTCATACTCACTTACTGAGCCAAAGAAACAGATGATGATTGATTCATCAGCTGCTGATGACAATGCAGTTAACATGTGTTAGTGATTATAGCTGTTTATGTGGCTCCAAAAGACACAACAAAACACAAAACTCAAATATGAGTGTGAAAGAGCCAAATATATGATTATGGAGACAAGCAGTCACGTCTGTTCACCAGAGAAAGGGATAAAGTTGAGAACTTTGCACCATTTAGGCTGTGGTTCAAGTCCAATGAACACATATGTGATTGTGTAAGTTATAGAGGGAGGAAGCTATGGATGAAGGGAGGAGGCAGATGAAGGCAAATGGAAAGCCAATGAAGACTGGTGAGCATGGCGGTACATTTTGTCCAAGCCTACTGTAGTTGCATAACTCTCGCTGCATAACATATGGAGGTAGTGGTGGGTTTCATAGATTTTATTGGGATATAAAGTGAAGCAGAGAGAGGAAGAGAGGGAGAGAGAGAGAGGAAGAATAACCCAATCTACCCTCTTTGCCTGTAAATAGGCGCTCAAGACAGGTAGGAGGAAAAACACAGGAGACAGAAGACATTCACAAGTGTCCTCAACTCATAACACACTGCCCTCACCTACTTATCCATTTCCTTGCTGAGCTGCTGGTTATTCAGTTAGAGGAAACCAGTTATTATGATGGGGCAGGTTTGTGTGTTTGTGTATGTCACCCATGACTGGCCCCCGATTCCAGGAAAAATGCTCACAGTTTTCTAACACATGGTCATATGTCAGCCTATTCAACCCTCTATTCTTCCTTTCATTCATCATCCATTCACTTGCACCATAACTAATTATCTTCACGTCACCGGAAGGACACATTTAGACCACTGTAATGCTTTTAAAATTTCTACAGTGTTTTTAACTTAACTGCCAAACACTGAGACAACTTCGCCAGAGTTTTGTGGGTGTTATTGGTCTGCTAAGTGCATAAATTACATAGTATAACTGGTTAAGATTTAGGGTAGATTTTACTCATTTTAACCTTGAAAGAAAGTAAGAATAATACATGTGATTGAGTAATGACATACTTACTACTATACTTGCATAACCTTAGGCTTTGATGGAGAGGTATAGAATGTGCCCTCAACTCTATACCAAAGAGAGTGAATGAGAATAAGGTATAGAAAGACTTCTTCAATGTGAGATTAGCTGATACATTGGACTTAATAAGTGTGAATAGATATGTCTCTGGGAGATTTTCCAGGTGTGTTGATGTTCTGCACCAGCAAAATGAAGTAAACAAGAGTACTTGTCCTTTATGTAACTGGGTATGTTAGTTGAGTTTTCAATAATAACCTGCGCATATTCAGAAAAATTATTAGACCCCCCCCCCATGTTTTCTTCAATTTCTTGTTCATTTTAATCCTGGTACAACTAAAGGTACATTTGTTGGACAAATATAATGATAACAACAAAAATAGCTCAGAAGAGTTTAATTTAAGACCTGATATCTATCTATTTTCCACAGTTTACTTGATAACCAAAATCACATAGTTCTTACATCAATAGCTATGGTATTGTATTGACAAAAACAGTAATGGTCTGTAAATGGTCTGTACTTAAATAGCACTTTTCTACACATTAATGAGACTCAAAGCACTTTACAATACAAGCTTCACATTCACCCACTCATACACCAGTGGACTGCCACTATGCCAGGCACTATCGGGCCTCACTGGGAGCAAAGTGTAAAAGTAACAGTTATTTTAGGAATTCCATGTTTTCTTTTCTGTCTGTTTTTGTCACATTTTTAAATTACTAGACAAATAGATAATTAAAAGATTCTTTAAATATGTCCACAGTAAAATCCAGTGTTACTCACACACAAGATGGATGATTAATTTGTGTATTTGGATGTTCAATAAGTACCAATATCAGCTGATGATTACACTGGAAGTGGTGACTTTCTGGTTCAAAACATTAAAAATCCTTGTCAATGATGTTCAGATATTATGATTTGTGTATTTAGATGTATTTAGAAAGACAGTTATTCTGGTTTTCGCTGCTCAAATCTATTTATATTCACATTTAAAAAGCCACTATAGTCAACCCCCAACTCACACTCACCTATCGCTGTCATCGTAACAGTCTAAAAATCCCTCTTTCAACGAAACCGTACAGACAGAAAATATCATATAAAGCAGCAGAAAAACAGCAGAAGAAAGAAGGAGAGGAGTTTTATTTCAAGTAGAAAGACGGGATCAGACATGCTTGTTTTCAGAAACCGAAAACATAGCCTATTTAAGCTGACAATCTAGATATTTCTGTCTGTCTGCATGATCACCTGACCTATTTCGTCAGGGTAAATGTATTTGTTAAAGGTCAGGACAATGTGACTCATCAGACCACTAATCGGTAATGGAAATAAAACTTTCTCATATGTGTGAACGTGTTCTATTTACTCACATGTGATGCTCTTGCTGGGCGTCGTAATGTCTGAATGTGGAAGAATGGTGGTGCAGTTCTCTCCATCTTCACCTTGCAGCCTTTCTGGGATGACATTGGACCTCAGTATGAGGGGCTCAGTGTAGGTGTTGGCAACATCTAGGAAAAAAAAAAAAGCACATATAATTTAAAAATCATCAGAAGAGTTCCTGGATGACCCCTGAATGAGTGCACTGCAGCTCATGTGGATGTTATCAGGAATCAGCAATGAGCCGTTTTCCCCACTTCTAGTAAACTTCTCAACTCCTATGTCATTTCCCATCCGCCAGCACTTAATTAATTTAAACAGAGTAGTTCTGCTGACTTCAACAAAGCAGAAGATTTGGTCCATCTTTATGTGTGTGTCTGTGTGTTGGTGTGTGCTCTGTCCTGAACTTGCATCTGGAAGCGGTTAAATCCAACCCCTTGGGACTGTTTAGGGGTCTATGTGCATGCTTGTGAAACCTGAAATCTGTGTAGGTCTATGTATAAGTATGTGCATTTAAAATGAACACATAAGACGGCATACACATAACATACATACAGTAAATCCATGTCTTGGTGTTTTATATGTTCAGCAGTGCCATGCAGTCTTCTAATGAAGCTATTATTAAGTACACACACTCACACAGACACACACTATACTGAGGCCTTCAAAGCAGTGCAGGCTTGGACCTTTGAGAGGTACAGACTCATTCCTGCGCAAATGGGAGCCAGCTGGGTTTGATAAACACACACACACCAACCAAACCACGTCCTGTGCGTGGACTCAACACTTCCCGGCTATGTTTATTTACTCTATCCACTCTTGCTCACTTCTCTATCTGTCCTCTCTTTCCTGTCCCTTGCCTCTCTTATGCCCCATCTATAGCTTGCATTCCATCTCTCCTCTCATAAAATTCCTTCACATATATATCCAATAAACTCATACATATATTTAGAGATCTACATGACAAAAAAAAAATATTGTTTTGAAATGACAAACTAAAAATACATGAAGGCCTACACTCTAGCAGATGTGTTTCTCCTCAAAAATGTAACGAAATGTCGTGTCTATGGTGGTTGAGGCACCACACGGAAGCCACAAGAACTGTAACTGGTTAACTTTGGGTGCCTGTGTTTTCAACTGGAGAATCTAGATGCTGGGAGATGTTTGTCACATCATAAAGGAAGTTAAAACGTTATCATTTGTCTTCTACACATCTAGTGAAGCCATTTCTGTGGTCACACTTGGCTCACAATGGTAAGGCGCCCTTCTATCACAGTTACTAAAACAACATAAACATACCGATGACAGAAGGCAGAAATAAGGCAGACCTCATTGCCCAAAGATCACATCACTTGAAGTGGTGCTATGAAGCTGAGGTATACATTAAAAACAACATATAACATCAGGGAAGGCTATATAGAGCTGTTTTGTTGAGATTATGCACAGAGACTCTTATACTGAATAACTCCATAGCCTGCTGGGATGTTAAGTTTCTTAGAAAATGCAGTAAATCAAAGCGACTACTCTGTCTGGTTATGTAAGGTGTTCTTCCCTTGATGAAATGCTGCAGTGTCTTAACCACATGTTTGTATTAGTGCATGTATATATTTGAGGGTATATCTGTGTAGAGCAGGGATGTCAAGCTCATGTTAGTTCAGGGGCCACATACAGCCCAATATGACCTGAAGTGGGCTGGATCATTCAAATAATAACATAATAATATATAAATAATGTCTGTTCTAAAATGTATATGTCTAACTTCTATGTTTTAAAGTGAAAAAATTAAAAATGTATTCATTTATTCATTTACCTGCTTTATCCTCACAATATATTATCAAAATATTTACACCTACAGACTACCCTTTAAAAAATGTGAAAAACATGGACAACCATGAACTAAATTTATCTTTTAAAAAAAGTGCAATTTTAACAATTTACATCATTATCTTGCCTCAGCTTGTCATTTTTACATGTTCATTACAACATTTACATGTTCATTACAACTTACACACAGTGGATCGACAAATACACAAAACATTTAATAGTAGACTATTTTTGTTAATATTAAAATTTATATTGTTATATTATTATTAAAACTGCACTTAATTCACATTTTTTGTAAAAGGCTAGTCTGTAAATGTAAACATTTTTATGTAATTTTACTTTTTTTACACTCATACAAAGAGAAACTTTTGTGGGTTTCATTATTTGTAGTTTATTATGATAGCATTTTACTGGTCTGACCCACTTTAGATCAAGCTGACCTAAAATTATTTTAACATCCTTGTCTGTTAATACCTTCTGTGTAATTTTTGTATTTCACTAATTCATCCCGCGGGCTGGATTGGACCCTTTGGTGGGCTGGTTTTGTCCCCCGGGCCACATGTTTGAGACCCCTGGTGTAGAGGGACTTTGTATAACTGACTGCATGTAAAGTTAGAGACGACGTAAACAGGACCTGAAGGAACGGGAAGCGCTTCCTCCTCTTCTGTTGTGTCAGACAGTGGTCAACATACACAACACACACAAATGAAAAACTCGCCTAATGAAATGCAACCTTCTTTGATCCAGAATCAGCTATCTGTGTGCCCTCTGTGCATGTATTCTGCATGTGGAAGCCATTTTCAAGGCCTAGTCCTTCCATGTTGTATCCATTATTCTCAATCAGCCAGTTTCATATATAAAAGCCATTTGTGAGAACTTCTACCCTCAGTACTGCCAAATGTCTAGTTTGGAGATGATAAAAATATTTCACAGGTATGCTGTGCAGTACATGTCTATTGACTCAAAACTGCAAGAAGCAGAAGTGAATCTCCTTCTTGTGTCCTTGTTAAAAGACTAAATATAAAGATAAATAAACAGCTGCGTTGTGTCTTAGACACAAGCTGAAGCTACAGTCATGCTGAGGCTCCGAAGGTGAGTGGATTATCCACTAACCAGATGGTTGGTAGTTCGATCCCTGACCCCTTCCATAAAGTGGAACTGTTCTTGAGCAAAATGCTGAACCCCAGGTTGCTCCCAGTGGCTGTTTCACTGGTGTGGGAATGGGTGAATGTGACACATTGTAAAGTGATTTGCTTTGAGTACCATCGAGGCAGAAAAACGCTAAAAGTGCAAGTCCATTTACAGCTGTCAACCACATATTCAACCCCCCACCTCTCTGAAAATCCCTCTGATCAGCCAAAGTTTTGGATCACAGGCTTCATTTTCTACAGCCTGCAAAAAGAGTCAAGAGGAAGTGCAAAAGTCTCATTTCCTGCAAAACCACTTGAATTACAATATGCTGAAAAGCAATTACTGTATTTTCCAAGTGATGCCAAATACTGTAACTACTGCACATTGAATGTATCAATCCATTGTTCTATCCTTCCTTATTTTCTGTTCTTATAACTGATTTGGACAACACCCTAGGTAAAACAGTACAGTATGTGCAACTCCATTATTGAAAACATCCATTTACTGAACAAAACAATCAATAACAAATGTAGTTCAATATTACGTTTGATACAGGCTGCAAAAAAAGTGCCCTAGGTAGCTTTTATTTGTTACACTCATCCTCCTCCTGATGTTGTTTTGCTCTCATTCTTTGGAAGAAAGTTTAAGGACTATTATGTCATTATAAAAGCCACACTAAAGACCAGTGTAGACAGTGTTGAAAGGCATAGTTTTGGCTTACAGTAACTAGCAGGACAGTGGTTGTGGGCAACAAGACATAAGTCTCACAGCATATCTCAGAAAGTAAATTAATAACTATAGAACCTGCCTGTATACTGATCGTATACCTGTACTGTGTAATTGGATACATATTTCAAGTGATCAGTAACGTGGTCCACTATTCTGCAACAATATAGTTGTTATATGTATTCCCCTTGAGCTGCCAAAGGAGTACCACGGGTTAACAGATGAGGTCTTGTGACTTAGTCAAAGCTTTCCCTCTGTAAACGTTCTAAACCACAATTGTTGGAGCTAAACACATCTCCACCAAACCCCCTATGCCATCCAAGCAGGCCTTCAACCAATTGTGTGTTGGCATCAGCATCAAACCACCAAACCGCCCGACCTCAGAGCCATTTCTGAGATCTGAGAAAGATGAGCCTCTAACTCAAATCAGACCCAAGCAATCAAGAGCCACTGAGGAGATCTGGCTGTGTGTTTATACGTGTGGGTAGTATGTGTATTTGTTAGTTTGACTGTGTATGTGCGTGTTTAATACTGTATGTGTTTGTAGTTTGTTGTATGTACACGTGTCAGTGATCCTGAAGGGGCAATCCAGAGGAATTTCAGTCTCCTAGTCAACAAAACATTAACTATTAAAGCAAAAACATATGCATCACAATGAATAATGGTGAGTTTAAACACAACACATACACACACATATACTCAAATGCAGACAAATGATGTGACATCCTGATTCACCTGAAGGGGAGCACAGGCTGCTTGTTCCTCTGGGTACTGTATAATCTCAGAGGAGGGAAGTGATTCATAAAGAACAGAGCACTAAGGTGAGCTTACCTGCTGCTTTGTAAACTATCTCAACCTTGGTTCTTCAGCTTCATTTAAATTCCTTTGACATGACTTGTAACGCAAATACTAAAGGAAGTCTCTAGGTGAGTATATCCCTTTGGCTAAGATAGATGTGTTTTCACCCAACACCTGCAAACAGGAGCAATGCTGCTATGCTATGGATGAGTTATCATACTGAAGGATGTTTGTGTATCAAACTGAAGGTTACTGCTGGTCTTTGAGTGAAATCTCTCCAAAACATCATCACACAACAATGGTTACAATTAGAGTTTGACACAGATTAGATTTGTGTAAGCTAACATAATAATAATTCAAAACAGAAAAAAAAGCTGATTAACTGGCATAAAGGTTAAAAAAGCCGAAAATATACATTTGTATTATAATCATATTTTTAACCTCAATTATACTTTATTCTTATTCTTTTCATGCTGGTATTTTGTATTGCTTATCGTGACCAGAGCAACTGTAACTAACCCAATTTCCCCCTGATATTCATTAACAGATTCTGATTAGGGATCACTGCCGTAGAATATTATTGCACGTCTAAAATTAACTATCTTTAACTTGTTTAGAAAGTAGCTAACTGTTCATCTAAGCATCTAAAATATCTAAAAAAAAAACAAATCTGACATCAAACTTAAAACTAACTCAATTATGACTAGGGCTGCACAATAGTGGCAAAACTTGCGATATGCGATATGGGTATACAGCATTATAATAACGACAATATTACGATATTTCTTGTTCACCAAAATAAATACCAGTTTCATCTGCTAAGAATAATGTGTCTTAACAATGTTAAAATGAGCCAGTTGTTTGTATGCTGACTCAGTTATTTATAATTTAAGAAAAAGTACTGTACTACCACAATCAATGACACAATTCTGTCCATGAACCTGGTGAAGCTGTTACCATAAACCTTCAGACACAGAGTCAAATATTTGGTCATTTTATTCACATATAACGATTTGTAAATGACATGGATATATTTCATAATAACAAAAGGGTCAGAGTAACACCATGTTAAAGCTTTTACAAAACAATATTTCATTGCTTGCCTGGTTTGATAAATACTGCATATAAAAATAAAAATCTTTAGTGTTCAGGCCTTGGCCAAAGTTGAGATCTGAAAATATTCACATCTTTTCAACATTAATAACATGTAAACTTGCAATCAACCAGCAGAAGTAGCATCACTTCAGTTTTTTGGTGTTTTTTTTTTTTTTTTTCAAGAAACTATCTCTACCACTCTAACACTATCATGTTAGAGTGGTAGAGAAAACCACTCTGGTACCCCATGGCCTGTAAAGCAGAAAAATAATGAAAAAAAAAAGAAAAGAAATAAATTATTGCATGTCTTTGTGACATGAATATTGCATACCCTATTCTTGTTAACAATACATTTTGATACATTGTGCAGCCCTAATTATAACCTTCAAATCAAACTAGCTGTAAAGAAATCCAAGATTTTTTGAGCTTTTATTATTTTCCGTCAAAGTCTGTGTTCATAGTTTTGAGGCACAATATTAGTCATCAGCAGTGTTGGGCAGTAACGCCGTTATTGTAACGCCGTTACTTTTGTCTGAAACTAATACTGTAACGTGTTACACTTTAAATAAAGTAACTCCATTACCATATGGTGCTTTTATCCATTACTAGCTAAATTGATCAATTTTGATGTGCAAGGCGTCTAGCCTGCTGAAGATAAAGAAGATGAAGCAGTGCGCTACTTCCTGTTTAAAGTGGTGATGCATTGTGGGTGTTGATGTATTTTTTACAATTTGTCAAGGCGAATCAAAGCGAGAGCAAGACTAGTTTCGCAATGTAAAATATGCTCACTATTTCACATTAGTTGAGCACAGAGATGAACATTCTAGTCAAGTGTTTCTGGATTAATGCTCCTGTCTACTGCGACAAACAGCAATGCATCCACGAAGCTAGCTGAAGCTAAACAGCATCTGTCATCATCATCTCACATGGGAAATGAGGCGTCGCCATCCAAACAACAGCAGTTATATTTTGACAGGACTGTTATCCAGGGCAAGATGAAAAAATCCACCAAATGTTTTATTGTTGACAACATGAGTGAATTTCTACTGTGGAATCATCCGCTTTAGGAAG
>JAPTGZ010000022.1:24563194-24587318 GCA_029814645.1 Fowleria isostigma | reverse complement strand
GGCCAGAAGTTTGGGCCGGGACCAGGATCACGCCTCTGTCACGTGGTCTTGGAATCAGGAGCCTGCTCTGCTGAAGTGTTGGAGCAACTGTTTGGAGGTAATCTTTGATAAGTACTCTTCGTTTTTCCTTCCTGTCTTGTAGCCCACCGTGTTTCATCTCGATCAAGTCAAAGAAAATAAAAAAAGCACGTCATTGACTCAACAGGGGCGGGGCAGGGCGGGGTAAGGGGAGGTGGGGGTTGGGGGGTACTGCACAGCCCCTGGTGACTGCTCCAAATCTATATACACATGATCTTCAGTGTGCGTCGTTCACACTGGCCCGTGCCTCCACTGACATAGAGATATAACAGCTAGCCAGGCAGCCCAGGACAACAGTGAGGAGGGTGTGTATGCAGAGTGTTAGGGCGAGGAGGTGAGTGTGTGTCCACGCCTCTAGGGGTCTCTACATAGAGGCTGATTCAACCACGGATGATGCGACATGGTTTGACGAGTGAATTAGTGTGCAAGTGTGTGTGTTGTTGTGTGAGCGTATATGTGTTGAGTGGTGTTGCACCTCTGAGCCAAGTGTTGGAAACAAAACACATGGAGGTAAAGCAGTGCTCCACAGTCTTTGTTTTTGCGTCTGAAAGTAACGGAGGTCATCTAACCCTGTTTAGAGTTTCTCAATGTCGTCCTTGGTTGCTTGCATTTTCTTAAAAAACAAAAAACGACAACAAAAAAAAACATTCTCATTTTTTTCTCTTCTCTCTTAAGTGTAGCTGTCTGTTTCCTCTTCACAATGACGAGAGAGAGAGAGCTCAGGATTGGTTTCTCTGAGTCCTGCCCCTCTGCTCTGTTTCGGACCTGTCCTACTCCAGCTCCTCGGTGGGAAGGTCCTCCTCCAGGTCGCGTTCATCGCTCGGCAATGGCAGGCTGTGTGTGACACTGGCCAGGAGGGATACTGGCCGACTGTCCTCCTCCACCTCAGTGGGCTCCTCCTTCACATGCACCGGGTGGCTGCAGGAGGGGGGGAGGGACAAAGGTTAGACGGGCAGAGCAGGAACGGAACAGCATTTAGATGTTTCAAAATATATATTTTGCTTTTTATCTCAGTTTCTGAATTTAGCATTAATTTCTTTTGATTGGGTACATTTGTGTCTTGTACATTGTGTTAAAGTTAGTTTTGGTGTACTAATACATGTTTACAGATAATTTCCCTGATATAGTTGCAACTATACAACTTTAAGCAGTGAAACTGGAGGTGGGAGTAGATAAGTTCTACTTCTCACTTCCTTTTAAGCTACTAGAGTTGTATTTTAAAAGTAAATTGGCATATATACTCATGTATTATTTATATTGTGTAAAAAAATTATATTCACAATCAGTGTCTCTATGTAATTTCTTTATGTATACTTTTTGATGCATATTTCTCTATGCATATTGTTTATGTAAAATTCTTTATGTATATAGTGTTTACAGCACAATCTTTATGTATATCTGTGTACATGTAATGAATTGTATATAACAAGTATGGTATATGAAGTGCACAAGCTCAAAATAAACATTGAAATCTTTCAATATATTGTAATACCCCGGAGAGTTTCACACAAGGAAGACGCCAGGAATGACGTTCAGAAGTCTTCTTTAATGAACTTTTTCAGGCGCTTGACAACTGCTCACATAGACATATATGACGGCTCCTCTCTCTGACACACACACTTCACTTCCAACTCACTCCAACTTCCCCCTTCCTGTATCACCTACGTAACCACGCCCCCTAACTCACTCCTAGACATGAACCAAAATAGTGAGCCAAATAACAGAACCTAATAAATAACCTGCTATGACAGGTTATCACAATATTATGACCATATCTAGATTAGAAAGCTGCATTATTATGCACTATTTTTTTGCACCTTTACTGTTAGGAAATCACTTTAGATCTTGATATTTCTCATTTTTGTTTTATTGAGTTTTTCCAGGTCTGTGAATGATTTGTTATGTCTTTTTCATTTTTGAGGTTGGTATGATATGGTGTACAAACCTAGCTTCCTATAAAATGTACAATTCTATAAAATTCTTGTAACTTTGTTGAAAAACTGATTCCTTTCCAGCTCAAAGATAATGAAATTCTGAATGTACAGGCAGTGTAAATACTCATTCCGAAGTACAAATAGTAAGAGTTTATATACTAGTGTTCCTGGTTAGAACACTAAAAACATTTTTGTAGTTTCACAAGTTTACCATTAGTTGTAATAAGAATACTGAAATTCTTAAGTAGTTAGACTGGTAGATTAAAAACTGCAAAAACTGTAGTACCACATCTATGTACTGATTTTTCTAAGTACTTGTACAAGCATTCTTGCTTAGAATACTAAGAGCCACTCTTTTATACTTCTAAATGTTTATCATTAGTTGTTAGAAGAATCCTGAATTTCTGACTAGACAGGTAGTTTAAAAATTTATCAAAATAACTGTGCTAGTACTAAGTTAACTAGTATTTTTAATTAGCTGCTTATTAATGCTGGAGGTTCATGGTTTCTGTCTGTTTAGGTTTATCCCACAAACAATAAGCATTGATGAAGACCGTCCCTTTATCAGGAGCTCATATTCAGTTTTTACTAAGATTTTCAGAAGTCTCTCATGTCTGACTGTGAACACTGTGGTTCTATTTGACCACTTGTATCAGTTCTGGCCTCATACATATGCATGTTTTACGTGTACCTGTACTGTTGCGGGCTGAGTGTGGGGCTGCAGCTGCCGTTGCTGTTGACCTGCTCCACAGTAGAGCTGACATCATCATGGCCCACATGCAGCATGTTGAGGCTGGCTGCAGACGGAGGGGTCACCAAGGGAGAGCTGTTCAGCAGGGACAGACTGCTCTCTGCCAGAGCGGCCTACCAACACACAAACACACACACACACAAAATTGTATGGTCGCTTTAAAAGGGAACTAGGCTTTCCTTTACTAAAAAAATGCTGTATATTAAGTTAGAGAAGTTACATGAGTAGCACAGAATGAATGAATGAGAATTTTGTGAGATCTGAACATGATTCAATACAGGAATCATACTTTGGTAGACCTGGGACAGATGTACTTATTTTATTTGGTTCTTCTAGTATTAGTCAACATCACACATCAAACATGATTTGATTCAGAGCAACATCAAGATTCATCTGGTTCATTTAATGTTACAGTTTTACACTTGCTTAGTTTGAGAAGGGACACATTTAACAAAAATGTTTAAAAACTGGAAAAAAATACTGTTTTACAGAACCTTTAGAATTAAAAACAATATTCTATTTAAAAATGTAAATGTGGATATTTTAACTTCTAAATGCATTTTTGTATACATCTAAGCTTTTTGAAGCAAGTTAGAGGAATTTACTGGCTAAACTTAAAGAATTAAGAGGAATTAATTGTAAAGAGGAATAGGATAGGGAAAAACCTAAAACCTCTGAATGTGCAACAAGGTGAAATTTCTCACCACTGGAAAGGTGAAAAATTTTATTTTACCTAGTTTTTTTGAAGAATATGGGAAGGAATTATACTTTAAAACTTACATAATCCCTTTGAAATAAAAAAAATAAAACATGTATATAATTAAATGAATTAAACAGTAACAGCCACAAAAAATTGTTAATAAAGAGCACTAAATAAAAAAAGCAAGAACTTATCACTCTGGAGCACATTTCGATCCACCAACTTGTTAATGGACTTGACAAACCACTAGGGGGCACTTACATACAATACTTCATGTCTTTTGCCTTTATATGTCAGTACATATCAGAAAAGGATCGTGTGTTCACGTCAGTCTCAACAATAATGTTTAGCAGGACTGTGCCACAACATAAACACAGTAAAACATCAATGTCTACAGAACAGAAAACAACTGAACCAAACAGAGCACTTTGTGTCACTTCTCCAAACACTCCCGTCTGAGACAGGTCGGACGCTGATGGAGGTTCATCTCACCTCCCTCTCTCACACAGGAAGAAAAGACAAAAGGAGGGGGAATTCTCACTGGCTCAGTTATGGGTTTTCTGGGACAGGCGATAATTTTATGCAGTAACCTTAATTGACAACTACTTGACGCTATAAATCATCTCAGTCACAAAATTGCATGTGCGTGGTTAGGTATGTGTGAAGTCATGGGCCTTGTGTGTGTCTTTGTGAGAGGTGGGGGTGGCACATGTGAAAAAAGTAAGGTGGGAGGTGAGAGTGGGTGGAGGGGGGAGGTGGTGCGAACGTCGTTAGGGAATCTGCTAATTATAAGAGGGAATTGATATTAGTGCCCTTGATTGCGATTGGCTGCTATGTGTGTGTGTGTGTGTGTGTGTGCATGCGTGTGTATGTGTGTGCGTGCATGCGTGTGTGTGTGTGCGCGGATGAATGAAATAGAAAGAAATGGTGGCGGGGAGGACGTTCTTTACCTGGTAGCTGGCATTTAGGGATCCAAAGCCTAGGCCTGAAATCATGTTTTTCACCAGAGTGGGGCTTCTACATAAACACACATCAAGAGCGAGTTGTAAGAATCACACACTGCCAACACATGTGGAAAGATGTCACCTCAGCCAAAGCTTCTGACAAATCTCTCAAATATGTTTGTAACAAATAGAAGCATACACAGACAATAAACAGATGCTAAAACACAAATGAGCGTGTCTGTTATCTGGCGTGCAGGTGTGTATGTGTGTGTATGTGTGAGCGTGTGTAATTATCCCTGGTTTCTCTGGCAGAACATCTGTTTACATACGCTAACAAGCTTTTTTCCTCTCTCACATCACACACAGCTGCTTACTAATGGTGTCGACAAACAGGGAAAAACACACACGCATACATACAGTACATGAAAAGCCAACAGCCCGGTCTTTTATTTGATTGCTGAGTTGGCCTCTTGGTAATAATAGAGAGTCCTTTTAGGCAATCATAGTGCCAGCACCCATAAGCTCACACTCACATCAAACTAAACTGTGCAGCAAAAAACTTTAATGTGTCTGTGTGAACGTCTACGTTTGTGTATGTGTATGTATGTGGAAATCACTGTGTGTAAGTGTGTGTGTGTGTGTGTGTGTGTGTGTGTGTGTAGGTGTGTGTGTGTGTACTCACCCGGTCATCTTTGGTGGTCTCCTCTTTTGGTATTCAACTTCATCCACAGTCCACACGGCCCCCTTCACGTTCTCAACACGAACAAAACACTTGTGCAGACTCAGGTTGTGGCGCACAGCATTCTGGAAAGAATGAGAAGAAAAAAGAAGTGGAGAAGACTTAATTAAGCTAAACAGTGGTCAGCAAAATCATGTGCGAACTTATTGAATCCTTACTTTTTCATACCTTTTTAAAAATGTTATATTCTTTGTATAGCCTTAAATTATATATATTTTTTTGCTGTAAATTTCAATTTATTTCCTTTTAGTTCTTGAAAGTTGAAAAGAATTTTACAGTTTGGTGCATAATGGAGAAAACAATCATGATGATAATGATGCTTAAATTAATTTTTGCATATCCTGTAAAATGGCAAAGTAGTCTTAAAATTCCCTAAATATCTAAAATGGTATTTAAAATACCAGTGATATTCCATAAATTTCTTGATATTGTATCTTTAAACATTAGCTTATTTTATTTAGCCATGTTTGACCTGCAGGAGTTAGTGTTCTTACATATCTGGCAGTAATAAAAAAAAAACAAAAAAACAATACCCTTTTTTTTTTGTTTAGTTACTTTTTATGTTTTGTCAGCTGAAAAAAGCGTTCCTTTTTTTTATACCCATCACCCACAGTGAAGCTCCAAGTACACTGTTAATATAAGGCAGCAGCTCTCTGGTAGCGTTATTTTATCTTCAAATTTTTCTAATCAGTCATCATCAGCACGCACAAGGAAACACACACACATCCACAGGCGCTCAGACAGGCAAGCAGGCAGGCACACCGCTATCTTCGTCTCACCCCCCCAGGGACAGGCCTCCCTTTTCATCTGCTATTTGTAGTTTGTTCATGCCCAATTTCATTACCAATTTTAATTCGTCTATAATTAAATCCTGCATATTCTCTCTGACACGCTGTTCTAAGCCGAGAGGGAGGGACAGGCCAGGCATGCATCACTCCTCGCCATAATTACACACGCAGATACACACACACACATCTGAACACGCACACACACATACAAACACACACGTAATTACACAAGCCATAATCAGCGGAGGAACCCGTTCTCCCCCGCATCCCCTCAACCCCCGAGCCGTGATGCTAAGTTTTGTAAATGAGTCTGACCCCAATCTCCGCCCGCCACCCTGACAGTGCAAACACACACACACACACACACACACACGCACACAGACACAGGCGTACACATCAGACACCAGTGCTATTGCAGCGCTATTTGCATTCGTCTCCGTGATGAAAGCCTAATTCTCCCAGTTAAAACATTAGCAGTCATTTACAGTGGGTCACAGCACATGTACCACTCATCTCCAATCTCCACCCTCCAGCTGAGAGGGAGACAGAAATTTAGGAAGAAAGACTGAATTGTGTACCTTGAAAGTGATTCAGTGATACATTTTTTTCAGGTTCACAGGTGTGACTACAGCGCTCTTGTCATGACTGTAAATGTTTGCGCCACAATAGGTTGGTGGTCAGTACGTTTACGACTCTTTAATAAAATCCACGATGAAGGCTAGACCAGCACTTGACCATGACAGGAGTGCATGTGAGTGGGAAAAACTGCTAATAAAAAATAATAAAGGTATGTCATTTATTTTAATCTGCAATGTGGGATGTAAAACCTGAATTAAATGGTCTGATATTTCATGCATTTAGAAAAAAAACTCACTCAATTACCACTTAAACTGAAGCAACCTTTAGAAATCTTAGCAGCATTTTCACTTACATGGTATTTTATTACAGTTACATAGTACTGAGTTTTAGGGCTTGTCAGCAAACTTAAATAAAAAAAAAAAATAGAGTCTCTTTTTAGGCCTCTAATTTATCATGCTGCTCCTTGAAATAACACCAAATTTCCCTCTCTCTCTCAATCATCACTTCTTTCTCTCTCTTGTCTCTTTTCTCATTCTCTGTCCCTCGGTTTCTCTGATCAATGACTTCCACTGCCTGACACCACTGCTCTCCTCATGAAATATAACGGCTTATTAAAGGACGTACATCTCTTTGGCCCTATTTGACTTTCTGAGCTGCTATATAAATACATAAGGCCATGCCTAGCTATATTTAAAGGTCTGCAAGGCCAACGGCATAGGAAGCAGACGCCAGACATTAATAGTTAAAATTCATAAAAGTCAGATGAGGAGGTAAAGATATTCCTGGCTGCCCTGTCTCTTAACCCTCCCTCCCTCCATCCCTCCATCAGCTTCCCTCTATTCATCCATAACTCCCTCTCTGGTGCAGGGCTATTAGAAAAAGGCCGGGGTCTCTCCAGACCCCTCCTTCTTCCTGTCTTTTTCACTCCTTTGCTCATTCTCTCACTTTCCCTTTCTCTGGAGGAACTGACACTCAAATTAGTTTGAGGTTTCTGAAGAACTGGGTCAGCACCTACAATAGTGGGATCAGGCCAGGTATGTGTGTGTGTGTTAAAGAGGAAGATGTAGAGGGAGAGTGACAGAATTTGAAGTGTGAAATCATGAGAAGAGTGTGTGTCAGCTTTGGATGTGTGTCTGTAATGAGGCTGAAGGGTGCAGCTCTTCTGGCCTGAGTTGGACCGACTCTACGTGTCGGAGGAGGGAGAATTGTTTAGGGATAAGAGGAGGAGAGCAGTAAGATGAAATCAGTGAGTGATAAAGAAGACAAAGTGAGAGATGGTGCCTCATAAAGGACAGGCAACAACTGTCCAATCAGTCATATTTTAAGGAAGTGAGCACAGTCAGCTTTTACATGTCTGTGCATCAGAGGATACAGTTACACATGTTGACTGGAAGTGTAAAATCCAGGCCTTTAAAGTGACTCCATTTTCTACAAAGTGAGTTAAAAATAACTCCCCAGAACCTGCCTGAAACTTTTGTTTCTCTCATTGTGGTCTAACAAGACCCATTTGGCATTTATTTGGTTTGGGGGCTTCATCAGTCCACAGACCACAATGACTTTCCAGGCAATAAGATCAGTCTTTACACAATCAGAATTATATACCACACAGCAGTTGTCAAAATGTTGTGCTCTGAATGAACAATTTTTAACCGCAGTCCAAACTTTTATTTGAAAATACTTTCACCATAAGCTAAATAACTCCAGACTAGGTAGCTAATTTGTCTGGTTTCCATTGTCCATATGCTGATTCCCTTTTTTTAGTTAATGCAAGCACTAAACTTGGAGTATTAAGCTATAACGTACAATTTTTACTCTCTGAGAATTGAATTGAAAAGAAGAAATATTTGAGAATTTATATTGGGAAAATGAGGCTCATGTTACACAGCGTAGCAAATCAAAGAAACAATGATCATTTCCGTGGTGGAGTGCATGTGTTCTATGCATTTACCTTCCATGTGGCTGTATTTCTCCTGAAATAGGCAAACTTTCGTGTAAACCAGTTGTAGATCTCATTGAGAGTCAACTGTCTGTCTGGAGACTCCAGAATGGCCTAAAGATGGGGAGAGAAAGGAGAAAAAATTAAATGAGGACACAGGTGGGGGGAAAAAGAGAAAAGATGATGAGGTAGAATGGTGGAGGAACTTACATGACGTATAAGAGAGGCGTAGGTGAAGGGAGGCCTGACATCAGCGTTCTTGTAGAACTCACAGTTCTGAGCCAGCTCTGAAAAAAAAAAGGATTTTATCAGATTTAGTAACATAAATAAATACATACTGACTTTAAAAATATTGAAAAAAAATATATATATACATACATACACACACACACACACACACATATATATATATATACACATATATTATGGAATGTAAAGTTAGATGTTTGTGCAGTTATAATTTCTGATATTATTCTAGAAACTGTATTAAGTATATTTAAAAAGGGAGAATTAGGCAAACAACACTGTAAAAGGTACAGACAGTTCTCTTAAAAATTTAATCATATATTCTGTACAGATGAATTTCTAAAAAATTTAGAGGAACTTGAAATACTTAAAGTAGAAAAAACACATTTAAAGATATTGCACAAGAATAATTAGTAGATAGCTATGTCAGCAACGCACAAAACTGGAAAAACCTCTTATTGTTTTTACTCTATTGAAAAAAGCCTGTATAAAAATAGCAACAATACATCATCAATTTATCAACACTGGTATTAAATTAAAATTAATATCTGAGATACTATGATTGCATTTGATAATACTGTGTAATGACATGAATAAAATAGAGTATTGGATCCAGAGATAGGAGGTGTGTGTTATACTCTACCTGAGGCAATAGGGGTGCAGTACTTGTCAGAGTTGCGCCTACGTATGGGCCCAACGCCGTGCGTGTGGGAGTGGGAGTGTGTGTGCAGGCTGGAGGAGCTGATGACCGAGGGTCCCTGGCGCAGTGGGGTGATGGGGGTGGCAGCTGAGGTGGGGGGGTGGGGAAGACCCTCTGGGTAGGCCTCACTTTCCCGCTTTAACAGAGAGCCGCTGGAAGCCAGGTTCAGCTACAAACACACACATAAGCTTCATCAGTGATAAGAAGGCTTAAGGAGGCAGGGTTTTCCAAATAAATCCAAGCAATTCTTTTTAAAACAATAAATCATGTTTCATTTTAATAAAAGAGAGTATCTTCTTTTACCTCCCAGCACAAGAGATTGAATCAATTATGTCATGCAATCAAATGTTGATAATAAAAGGGGAAAGACTCTGCAAATAAAATACGTTAAGTTTTTAGCACAGGAACATCAAAAAAATGCCTTAAAATAAGATGATACCATGAGTTATACAGAACATCTATTTCAGAAAAAAGGTTGTGTTTCATAGGTGTGCATTTAGGGTAAATCATTCCTTAAAAACTAACACTCTTGATGAATGATGTAAATACACTAAGTTTACATCCTGTGGGACAGTGGTGTTTTTGACAGAAATATCTCTACCAGTTTTAAATTATTCAATCAATAGTAAAGTAGGTGATAAAATATATTCAGGAATTACTTCCCATTTAAAAAAAAAAATCAGCGATTAAAATATGGTTTAGATAATTAGCACAACTACATTGACCTTCAAAGAAGAAGAATGAAAAATAGCTAGAGCCCACACAGATGTGAAGAATGAAAAGGTCTGTCAGGTAAAGAAAGAAAAGAGAAGAGACAGAGAAGTGACAATATAAAATATTATTTTAAAGAAGAGCATAATCGATGTTGAAGTGATACTTTCAAGGAGTAATTACTACTAGTGGCAATTGAATGAGAATACTGAAAATAATAAAATAGAATCATGATTTGATAATTTTGAAAATTAGTACTTTTTAACTTCCAGAATCTATAGAAATCGTACCATAGTGCTGAGCAGGAATAAAGGATGTGAAAACATATAAGGTGTTGGGATTATGAATTTGTGCCCCACTGTTTCAGAAGATAATCTGCCTCCTCGCACAGAAACACACACACACTTGGACATACTGAACACGCACATATATTTATACACACAGCGCTGGCTGCAATTAACCCTGAGCTTACAAAAACAAAACCACACGACAGCATGTTTGTAGGAAGGGAACACACACACGCACTCTGCGGTGGCGCAGTCTTCACGGACCAATACGGCCCAATTAGGCAAAGCCATGCACACATACATGCACATACATGCACCCACATACACACAGAACCAGTACTCCTGGTCTCTGTGGGACAGTCGTTGTAGGGCTGCTAGTTTAGAACTAATTAAAGCCACTGTGTGTGTGTGTGTGTGTGTGTGTGCGCTGTCTGTATGTATGTAAAATGTGTGAATCGCCTTCTCTTTACTCTGCCCCCTCTCTGTACCATTTAAGTTGACTGGAGGGGCGGGGCTGTTTAACAGGTACTTCATTAACACTGCAACCCTGCCACATCACCACGGCAACAGTCGAACCCTGTTAATTGAGGCCAAGCTTTGTTTCCAGGACTGATGCTCCTCCCTTGCCCCTCCTCCTCCAATCCCTGACCCCCAGGCTCGTCTGCGGCGGTGACAGAACACGCCTCTTCCTGATTTCCCATTAGATGTTAATGGCAGCTGATCCCCTTGCGATCAACACATCATCCAGACACACAAACACACACATGTTCACACACTTTCACACTGCCACTCAGCTGCACCCATTTATATCCCCTCAAATTAAGATACTCTACCTCTAATTGACAATTAATTTCAACATCTTCATATTTTAATAAGATTCCTCGTCAATCTGAATAATGAAATATTCATTAGATACCTAATAACAACCCCACTAACCAGTGTGGGCATGCACACACTCACATTACTTTGGAATTCTGCTGTGTTTGCAAGCACACAGAAAAATGTAAGATAAAATTCAGTTGGTCTCTTTCTGACCCGCTGAGAAGTTATTCAAACCTGCATGTGAAGAGCTGACAAGTACCATTTTCAGTATAAAGAAATACATAGTATCTTGGACAGACAAAGAGGGAGGAAGACAAACTGACAGAAAAAAGAACAGTGAAAGAAAACTAGAAAGTGTTTTGCTGATCATTTCTAAATAATTACAGTAACTCTCACTTGTCAATAGAGGGCGCAGATACCATGGTAAGAGCAGAACAGGGACATTAAATCTCAAGAACTTTAAAAGATCAATGATGAGATTGAGAAGAGTAGATGAGATAAAACTGTAGATGTTGAGGGTCTGAGTTTAAACTATTAAGATCTGTGATGCCAGTATGTACTCACAGGTTGGTTAAAAGGCTTTGGCTCTGAGGGGCGCATGTGCAGGTGGGTCATCATGGCCTGGAGTCGCTCGCTCTCTTTTGCCAGCTGGGAAAAACACAAAGGTTGATATCACATCATCATGAAATCCACTTCATCTCACTTCATTACACTTAGGTTGATATGATGTGGTATTGACATAGAATTACATTTACAATTGCACCTCAGGCAAAGAGATGAATCTGAATATGGCACCCAGATCTCCCTCACACACGTACACTAGCCTGCAGACGCACTCGTCCCTGTTTGACATTGTTAACTGCTGTTTAATGGGTGCAACTATAGCCTATGGAAATCTGCATTGTGTGTGTGTAACAATCACACTGTAGTGATATGTGAAGGTGTTAAAAAATGAGAATTTAAAATACTGTCTTTGCAGCTTGTGTGTATGTGTATGTGTATATGTGTGTGTGTGTGTGTGTGTGTGTGTGTGCTGTAGGCTGCCTGTGGACTGCTAAGGGATGAAGTGACATGTCAGAGAGAGAGAGACGGATGTCCTGATGTGATGTGACACCAGCTGCCCCTCTGTCACTTTGTGTTCCCTGGTGGTGGCTTCAGGCGCTCAGCTAAACGCTGTTTACCACCACTACCACCAAACACGACGCTAACCCTAATACTGGACAGCCCACACACACATACACACACATGAGGAGGGCATTCAGGATTGTTTTGGAAACTATTTTTCAAGATGTGTGTGTGAGGAGACAGGAGTAGTGTTTGATCATGCTAAGTAAAATGTTTCTCACAGGGTTCCTACACATTTAAAATTTCGAAATTCCATACTTTTTTCAGATCCTAATTACCACATGTCTTGGTATTCTTTTATCCATTTGGGATCTTTATCTTTATCTTTATCTTTATATTTGGGATTTATGGACCAGTTGTCAGATTATTTACATCTACCCATTATGAGTTCTGCCAACTATCATACAAAGGCATGTTGAGTAACTTGCTCGCAAACAGTGTGTGGACATCACCTGTCTGTCAAAGCAACAGTGAAACATCACCACACCTGGGTGGGGGCGGGCCTTAAAATGGGTTGGTGGAGAATAAGAGCAGGCATTCAATTTATCAATCTGCTCAAATGTTTTCTGGGACGTGTACCCTACTGTATGTGCTCTCACACAAACATTTTAGCTACATTAGTAAGTACCTTAAAAAAACAGATCAATCCATTTCTTATTTTAGATATTTAACAGTGGTAACAGTCTTGAAAACATGAATATTTTTTCCATATATTAGTTTCTATTTTCTATACTTTTTCCAGACCTGGAAATCAAATTCCATACTTTTCCATACTTTCCATACCTGCATGGCAAACCCTGTTGTCATGTACTATTATTTGTACGCAGTGTTGATATTTCACCTTTGCTGGACTGATTCAGAAGTATTATTTTAAGAACTTGACAGGTACTCTGAGGGTGAATATCTCTGCCATGGCTCCATAATCCTGTACCTCATTAAAACATTCTATTTTGCATTGCTAGGAAAAGCCCCTATTTTGTGAACCTTCTCAAAAACTGAAGCGATTCTGCTGACAGACAAGTACAAACAAATAAATGGCAATGATAACAGCTTTCTTGGCAAAGTGAGGAAGAAAGTCCCTACAGTTTAGTCCTCTCCTAGCTTTTGTCCCCTATTTCTCCTGTCTTCCCCCTCCTCTCAGCCTCATTCTCTGTTGCTGGTGACCAGAGCAGTTTTATAATTGGAGCAGCTATGGCAGCTTCCCTGCCGACTGCTCCTTTTAAATTACAAGCTCCACTGCTCTTCATAAACTCTGCCCTGCCTCAGACAAGTTGCTGCCATTGAGTGCCTGAAACGGTCTTCATGGCTTTGTTTGTGACTAAACCAAAATGAAGCATGCGTAAACGTGGACGAGTGTGACCCACCTGTATCTCCAGTTGCTGCACCACTTGCATCTGGACTCTGCACTGAGCAGTGCTGCGGTCATCCAGGGCATGCTCATTGTTCAAGTGCCTGGAGGAGAGGGGGGGACAAATAAGCAGTGAATCATTTCTCTGTTAAAAGCTGCTTTCTACAAATAGGCACTGAGATCAAAGCTTTGTAAATCACAACCTAATAGCATTTCTTACATCAGATATTTGGACTTGTAAGTATGTGTATATGACTTATCTAGTATGAAAAGCAGAAGCGTTAACTGTAACTATGACTCTCTTCAAGTGGGACTGTGAGACGTAACAGTGTGATTCAACAAGAACAATACCAGGACCCTGAAAACGAAGGCACTGAAGGAAATTAACCATGCATTATTTATTCCTGTCCTTTTCCTACTGCAACATATCAATCTGTCACTGATTAAAAAGACTTAAAAAGCTTTCATTGATTTGATTAGATATAACTCACAGTCCCTGCTAATGTCATGAAAGATCACCTCTTTTATTTATTTTTTTATTTAAAGTGAGTTATGAGCTGTTTCAACATTATAAAAATAAATCTTAATCTTGAAAGTTTGTTTTGTCTAGTGAAGGACACAGCAGCTGTGTTTTGTGTGTATATACTTCATTGGAGCTCAGTGAGCCATGTTTCAAGACAACCACCTGGATATGAGCTCATATGTTATCTCATAAAGCGTTATCTGAAGACGTTCTGTTAACTGAACCGCACTCCACTTATTAACACCGCTGCAGATGTGTGTGTGAGCGTGCATGCACAGATGTGTGTGTATGTGTGTGGACGGTGGCGCTGTTTGTTTCCTCGAATGTGGGAGGACCCGAGACCTTCTGATCTTTCCCAGTGCACCCCTCCCTGTCCTCCTTCCTCCATCCCTTTCTCTCCCCTCTGTCATCGCCAAGGTTATTCACAGGTTGTTGCTGCCTACCACGTGCACGTGCGCGTGTTTACTCATGCGTATCACTGTATGAGTGTACGTCTATGTAGTGTGCATGCCAGTTTGTGTTGTGATATTCTACAGTTTTAATCTGAGTAATCTCCCCAAATCCGCTTTCCTGACTTGTTTATTATGAGAATGTATGTTAAACAAAGAATTGTGTGGTTGCATGTTTGATGTGTGACTGTGTGAGTGTGTCTTTAAGAAAGTAGAAAGTTGGGCAATATCAAGTGAAGACTAGAAATGAAACAAAAACAATGATGTAATGGCATGGCTAATCCTGGCAGATAGACGGCTCAACACAAGTGCACGATAATAATGACAAAAACATGATCTCACCCCTCTCTCTCTTTCCCTCTCATTCTCTTTCAACCTCTCTCTCCCTCTTCCTTACCCTGCACTTCTGTCCACTTTCCCCCTTCCCACTCTTACACCCCCACAACTCCCCAAATGCCTGTGATTCACACTCATCCCAACCAAATCTGTCCTCAAACCCTCCCCTCTCTCTATAGCTGGGCCATAAACAGTAGCAAGTTTTTTTTTTCGATGTGTCCCGACAATGAGGCTCTGTTTACTCCTCTGAGTGCTGGCAGACAAGGCTTTAACCCACATTACACCCAGCTTCAACGACCACAGCCAGAGTATTATACCAGAGGACGGCGAGGAGGAGGAGGAGGGAGAGGAGGTGGGCAGATAGAAAAGAAGAGAAGAAAGCCTGAAATAGTGGAGTGTCTCCCTCCTCTGTTCTTCTGCTCTACCCTTTTCCCTCCTGGGGCGATGACTAAGGCTGGCTGGAAGGGAGCGCACTGTCGGACTGACGGCATTATCTGTCACTGATTCTTTTTTCCTTACACACACACACACACACACACACACACACACACACACACACACACACACACACACACACACACACACACTCACTCTTTCACTCTATCTCTCTCTCCTTCCATCTGCCCTGGGGCTATGTGAAATGAGACACCAAACAACAGCTTTCCTCTCCAAACTTTCCCAGCCTGCCTGCAAGCTTTGATCTGACTGTCCGATGCCATCACAATCACAACGCACACTTCAGCGATTATGTATGTGTGTGCGTGTGTAAGTATGTATTTCATCACCCCAGCTTATTAATATCTCCATTGTTCAAATAGCTGAGAGGTCCATGTAGATAATGAGAGTGTGAGTTTGTTTAGGAGTTCATTAGAAGCTTGCAGAGCTTTGTTAGCAGCCACAGTGCCATGGGGAAGTCCACTTTAGTGAACAGTGGAGGAGGTAAAAGAATGTCAAGGCCAGCTACTGCATCAACAACCCCCAAAGACTCAAAACTGGCAAATAACAGCTATGAAAAGACACAGAGAGGGAGAAGAGGGCGAGTAGGAGGAAGATGGAAGCAGAAAAAGAGAGAGAAATGTTGTTTGATGTCTTTACTATTGTTGTGGAAATAAAAAAGATGTGCATGTGAATGAATTAATTATGAATATTTAAGCAAAAATGGATTATTTATCCCTGTCCATGTTACAGAGAAAAATAATTGAATACAAAATGATAATGTGTGTCTAATGAATGAGGGTTGATAGAGGGGGTGGACACAAAAAAAGAGGAATATACACACTGTTATATGTGTGTGTACCTGTGTATGTGCGTGTGTATCATACATGTGCCTTGGAGCAAATATGATGTAACATCGTGCAAACTGTGAGTGGGATAATGTGGAACATTACTGATGTATCTGACTGACACTCACATATTTGGCACATACTGTAGCATCACTTTGCTCAGGTTTATCTTTTGTTCCTACCAGTGATCTGAATCAAAGACGGTGTCATGTTTCTTTTTCCTAAAGTACTGTCAGGAGCCATTGAGCTTGTATACTATTGTGACTATTGTTGTTCCTATTTTGTGATGCAATCGAGGGAACAACTAAGTTTTAGTGTAGTTTTGAAATCGGTCTGTGGCTAATACTAAGAAGACTGCACGTTTGAAGCTTTCCAGGTGAAACTGTCTGAACTGTGTGATGAAATACACATTAATACTGACTCTATTATATACCTTTGTGCCCTATATACAGTGTATATAATGTATAATGAAGTTGTGAACTTACTTGATGAACTGACCCATGTCCTCACACAGTGCTTCACAACCAGGCCACTTACACTCTCCATGGCCATAGAGAGGATGGGAGCCAGCATGCTCCTCATGACTGTTAGGAAAGAGACAAAAGAGGAAAGAACTGTGAGATTTTACAATTGCACATTTTTATACAGATGCACATAAAATATATGGCAAATAAAACCAGGCACGTTTTCAGAGTAAGAAGAAAGCCGAAATGCTGTCACAAACCCACATGCAAAACTAACTGTAGCAGAAGCAGCATCAACACAGCCATCTGAGTCTGGTTAGCAGTCATTAGTTTGTACAGTTCGCGAAGCCAAGTGCAGAGAGGAGGATAAAGCAGAGTGGGGTCAGTTACAGAAGCCAGAAGCCAATAGGGGAATTGGTCCAGCAAACTCAGAGGCACATTCTTAAGGCCATGACCTGTCTTTCTGTCCTTGTATGTTGTGCATGTGTTAGTGTTGGTGTGTGCTCTTATGTTTCAGGAGCTGACACCGAGTCGGCACAGGACCAACCAGCCATGACTGATTGGCGGCGGCTGCCGTCATGTGCTGGTTGTTCTTTTGTGGTAAAAGTATGCTTGTGAGTGCATGTGTGTGTGTGTTTGTCTTTTTTGTGTGTCAATGTGTGTATTTATTGTGTCTATTTGCATGTGTGTTTGACGATGAAGGAATCTGCCAGTTCTGGTTTGGACCCTGTGTTATGTATCTGTAGCTGTGCATGTGTGTGTGTGTGTGTGTGTGTGTGTGTGTGTGTGTGTATGTGGCAGGTCCAGTAGCAGATGTGGTTCAGACCTGGACTTTCGCCGGCGACTGCTGTCTCCACATATATTTACATGACTGTGTATTCGAGCATTTGTATGTGTGTGTATGTGCGTGTGCGTGAATGTGTATTTGTGTGTGAGTAGACTGGAATGGGGATTCTCCCAAATCAACATCAGAAGGTTGTCTAACAAAAACCATTTGTTGCACAGATGGAAACATGCCTCTTTCCCTCTCCTTGTGCTTCTTTGCCTCTTCCTGATCATATGTGCAGGCTGAGGTTGAAGCTGTGCGAGTGTCTGCGCGTGTGTATGTCTTGTGTACGTGTGTGTGCTGGCTGTGGTTGAGTCAACTCAGAAGCAGCTCAGACAGCAGACATGACAAACTGCTGGCAACCACATTCTCCTCCACATCAGCCATGCATTAGCTTAGCAGGCTAGCACAGTAATGCTACCCCCTCCCTGATCAACTGTAGCCAAGTCTGTTGAGACACCAGCAGCACAGTCAAAGCTGTAACATGACAGTGTGTGAAATATTTGATCATCAAATAGACATGCTTTTAATTAATGTATACCCACCCAACCCTGCCTGTTCTCTATCGAGGTCAAGAGGACAGGGTCAGGTGTAGGACACTGCCCTGGAGCAAACAGTGAATCAGTGCTAAAGGACACGACCATCCGCCCTCCTCTTGTGTGTTCCTTAGTTGGGGCCAATTGTGTGTGCATAATGCGAGTGTGTATGTGTTACTCACTGGCTGCTGGGGGGTTGGCTGCCTTTGGAGTAAAGGGGGACATGGTCATCTCCGCTGTCGGCCTTGGTGAAGGAGGATATCCACTCAAACAGTCGTGCTCTTAAAGATGGGAAGAAGCCCATGAGCAGCTAGTACGACCATGGGACAGCACTGCCCTTTTGTACATAGTAAAAATATACCCTACACATGCAGCCCTGATATGTCAACATGTTACAGAGGAATTTATTAAATCTACAAACACAGCTGATTCCAAAAATAATAAGTCTTCTCTTTCACTGGCCGGTAAACATCTTTATTTATATATTTCCCTCTCCTCTCCTCTCCTCTCCTCTCCTCTCCTCTCCTCTCCTCTCCTCTCCTCTCCTCTCCTCTCCTCTCCTCTCTGATAATGACATGTGGTTGACAGCATACTAGCACTACATATTACACTCAACACACCTACTATCAAATGAGCTAAGACACATTTACACTCTGGTGATATGTGGTATGCTGCATATGAGTGTTTGTAACTGTTTGGTGAGTACTGTAGGTACGGAGGAACATCTAAAAGCTAAAAGTTAAAAGCCTGAAAACGATGTAGCAAGAGTGTATGAAATGGAAAGATTACAGGTCACAAAGAGGACAGACACACATCATCACAATGTAGGTATTTCAAGTATTCTGATAAATGTTTCATTGCTGTACCTGTCTCTCTTTGGGGTGTGGCTCTGTCCATTGGGCAGGCTGTGCAGTGGGATGTGAGCACTGGCAGCTTTGGGGAAGGCTGAGGTAGAATTGGAGCTATTGGTGCTCAAGTCCAGGCCCTCGGGCTGTTTCAGGGCCTCCTCACTGCTTGGGACCCCCGATACCTCCTTCCACAGTTGCTGGAGGTCTGATGGACACATAGCTGAAAGACACATACAGGAATTTAGCAGTGAGTCTTTCCTTGCCAAACTCACTTAATAAATTTTACATGCAATAATATCTTGGTGATATCAAATATAAGTAACAAAATAAGATCAAATTAAATGAACCTGCATATCATGATAACATCCTTATACAGACACTCAAAGACTATATATAAACCATCTCAGGCAGCACAAATGAGACACACATTACATCCTTTATGGCTCTTGGGACATAAAAGTACAAACTTAAACAGACAAGAGATTAGTTTCTACATGTTTTTGTTATTATTTTTAGATATTCACCATTCCTCAAATAATTTCTAACCTCTGTCTGCAATTGCCAGTACCACTTCTCCTGTCACTAACACTATTTGTCTGACTAGGGTGGGTGCACACTTTGAGCTCTGTCTAGTTGCAGCTTTGTTATTTCTGCTCCAATTTCACAGTGAGAGAGACGCCTAAAATGCCACAGCCTATTCCAATGGATCTTAACATACATACACATACACACACATAATACACACTCACACATACAGAGACCTCGCAGCAATCCAAATATTATGTCTGCTTTGTCTGCATTCTTCTGTGGTCCCGCCAAAACAAAAGTTCTCACTCTGGAGGAATGAAGTGGTGTGTACGTAGATTTCTGCCACTGTGTGTGTGTGTGTGTGTGTGTGTGTGTGCTTCTGTATTATCCAAGAAACCTGACCAATTCTCCGGACATGCCCAGAGAGTGTAAGTGTAGAGTAGTTAGGGGATTGTTAGATAAAGCATTTCCTCCTTTGACTTATCAGACTGGCTCATACACATCCATCTATTCAAATTAAAAATTAGGAAAAATTAGTTAATAGTTAACAAAAAAAAAAAAAGAAACCTTTCTGTTTGCTCATAACAGCACTAATACAACTAATCTTGCTGGAAATATTAAATACAATCATGTATGTGTTATTTGTTGATTCTCATTTAGCTTAGCACTGTCTCACTAAGTTTTAATGAACCCAATTGTTGGTCTTTTTTTTTATTAATTAACAGCAGTGAGAAGTATTTAAAGTTTCTCTGTCTTCACTGAGAGAGCAAGGAATATGAGAAAAGAAACATTGCAGGACCCCAAATGTAACCTCCCACCACCACCTATCAACCAGACACAACAGCCCTTTGAGGAGGGGCAGTAGTGTGTGTGTATTAGTGTGTGTAGGTAAGAGTGTTTATGCATGTGTATTTGTGTATGAGTGTTTATGTGTGTGTTTGTGTGGCATGGCTGGCCAGAGGAATGCTCTGGCTCACGCCTGGCTGAGCCGTCACAATGGCCCAGCTCTTTCACACTGCAGGGAAATTCCACTCTGATACATGGAGAGGGAGAGAAAAAGACAGAGACAAAAGAGCCAAATTTCTGCAACTGAAACTTAATTTGATTGTACTTATATGTGCATTTGTTAGTTGTGTCTTTGTAAGTTGACATGAGAGTGTATGCACTTGTGTGTGACTGCATGTGACTGTGCTTGTGATAAAGACAGAGATCAGACAGGAGGAAGGAAACCAGTCTGTTTGGTCAACGCAGTAAGTGCTTTAGCAATGTTACGGATGTTTGAGAGCCCTAAAGCTGTTTCTGTGTGTGTGAGGTAGACCTAAGGCAGAGTGTAACTGCATAGACAAAAAAGACCATAGACGCACACACATGCACACATGTTCAGTAAGGGCGGGCCAGTTAACAGTCAACATTTATCGTTCTAAAGCCTTGCTGACAAAATGAAGGGACCGTGGGAGAAGTTACACATAGGAACAAAAAAAATCCTGTGGGCACAAGCAATAACAAGAAGATGATGTTCTTGTGTCTGGCTAATCTCAAGTACACACACACACATACAGAGCAGTGTACACCTGCACAGGCACAAGCACACATGTCCAAGCAGGGGGCTTTGTGGCATATTTTAGCTATTATCCAAATGAGTACCTTCCACAAACCCACCAATCAAGTTTCCTTTTATCTTTTATAGGCTGATTAACTTAACAGGCTTCACATGCTGCACTGGGTGCAGGCCGTTGTGTGTGCTGTTACGACCATGTGTGCATGCATGTTTGCCAGAGTGTGTTGGTAACTGAGTGCTCTGTGTTTGGGACTGTGAACATGAGTGCATGTACCTTGCTGCAGAGACTGCATGGCAGCGGTGGGCTGCAGTGGGACCAGGCCTTGTCTCTGGAGGTTGAGGATGTGCTGCTGCTGAAGCTGCTGCATCTGGATCAGCTGTTGCTGAAAGGCCAGCTGCTTACTGCCTAACTGCTGTAAAACACAAATACAATATAAAAGTTAGTGTGTTATTTACATTGGGTTATTACTGAAACAATGACCAGTCTTTTTTAACCCTAAAGGTAAATTATATCTGATTTTATTGTCTGTCACCTTTTCTTAATGTTTTCAGGTCTGTGGAACGGTAAGTAATTGCTATGAGGTCCATGCACAAAGAATAAGTCTCATAATAAAAATTAGTCAGGCAGTGAGGAGTTTGAGGATGAAGAGAGGGAGGGTAGGGAAGGGGGGGAAAGTTAATGGGAGAGTGGGAGAGACAACATGGCGCGTGGCGATAATGTTGGTGTGTGTTACAGTGATAAATGTCCCCTTTCCTGCTCCCCCAGTCTGGGGCAGACCTGGCCTGTGCTGTGCTGTTTGAAGTCCCCCTTGACCAATCCCCGAAAGACATGGACTTTATCTCTTGCAGATAGCTAGTGGGGAGGAAAAATAAATAAATACAACTTGAGGAACAGCTCATTGTGTGTGCAAGTGTGTGTGTATGTGAAGGAGAGTGGCAGCGTGAAACTCTTTGAACAGAAAGGAACTCACAGGAAGGGCAGATAGGTCACTTCCTTTCAAACTTGGTGCCTGGAGAGATGGAGTGTGGTGACATTTTGTGTGTGCGTGTGTGTTAAGAGGTCAGGGGAGTTGACACAACTATTACTTTAAAAAGAAATGAGCAGGGTTCAAATGGGGCAAACACTTTTCTTTTACTCTTGCTTTTGTTTCTGCAGAATTCTGTTTTTCTTTTGTTTTTAATATTAAAAAACATTATATTTAGTTTATTTATTTAGTTGAAGTCTAAATGGGATAAAGACATTTTAAAAAATGAAGAGCTAGATAAAAAAACACAAATCAAAAGCTCAAGGTCTTATACATATCTGTTCAGATTGGTCAGTATCCTAATACTTATGCAAGGATTCTCATTCTTTTGCAACAGCCAAAACCAAATGAACTGGGTATAAATTGATAACATAGAACATTTTCATTGCCACATCTGCTTTTTCCAATGACTTTCTATACATATACTCAATAAAGTTAAATTACTTACGGGAATTAAATTAAATATCCCTGGTAAGCTGGATACAATATACAGTTGACAGGTCAGGCTGTCTAGTCATTGACTGAAATATGATGTCAGTATGATTGAAAAATCACATTAATCTGTATCTGTTTGTACATGTTCAGCCTAGGAGTGGGCGATATATATCCCCTACGATAGTACTGTAAATGTTGCTATGATGATGTGCAATTTTACATTAATAAGTAGTCATTCATTCATTTTCTGAACCCGCTTTATCCTCCCTAGGTTCACGGGGGTCGCTTGGAGCCTATCCCAGCTACTTAAGGGCGAAGGTAGGGTACACCCTGGACATTTTGCCAGCTCATATTGTCTAGAAAATAAAAATGAATGGACAGTGCATAGACAGTAAAGGAGAGGAACATATCCTCATTCGCCGACCGCATACCTCAGAGGCCAATCAGTGGACAGGATTCGGTCTCATGCGACTGTTTGGATATTACCTCTTTCTCCATCATTAACAATATTTTCTGTTTAATCTGTCTTTTCACTGTTATACTGTAGTTAGTGTAGTTGTGGATCCTTTGAATCAATGTTCTTAGTCCGAAAACAAAGAAGCTGCTTAAGGACCAGATGTAAAGTTTTCGAACTAGAATCACCGCCATGCCATAGCAACACATACACCCAGGTATCCCATAGCAACATATACAGAACCATTCACTCCAAATGGAAGCACACCGGCTCTGCAGGAAACAACAATTCAAGTTATGGTGAAACTAGTAGAACTTTTTAGAGACAGCGACAGATAATCTGTACCTTTTACCAACATTACCAACATTTGGTAATGTGTGTCTATTTGGTTTAAAATATTTAATTAGGTTTACATTCATTTTAATTGATATTTGTTTACAACTTATTTATTTTTGCACAAAAGCTTAACTAAGATACTATTGATTAAACCTGATTTGTCAGATTATCCTGTGGTTTATGTACAGCCTGGACATAAGTTAAAGATGGTCATTGTTAAATATGGACATAGAATGTTATTGGGGAATGTTTGCAGAAGGCCATAATATATGTTTATGTGCATGTTTTGTATAAGATGTTTGAAGCACTTTAAAAATAAAAAAAGAGCTGTTCTAAAATGCTGTGTCAATCCAGATGTCCTGGTAAGCAATAGAGTTTTACAACATTTTTTGTAACTAAAAGAAAATCACATCTTAAAGGGTTTCGTTAGATTATCATTATCAAATTTTTTTTTAATTTTTGAGGTTTTTTTGGTCATATCGCCCACCCCTAGTTCAGCTATAACTACAAGATAATTACTGTAAGAAACATCATCCTCTTGGGCTTTGACATAAGGAAGGAGGTCACATGGCCTAATTGCCATTTGTTACAATAAGTGGCGTATCATGATCGAGGTGTCCTGACTCGAGTGTTTCCTCCAGCCTCCGTGTTTTTTTTACTGTCCAGTCCTACTGTCATCTGCCCCACTTGTCTGTCCATTCCATCCTCTTCCTCTGTCTTTCATTCCCTCCTGAGATATAGCCATGGTTCTTTAAAACTCCCTTTGTGTGTGTGTGTGTGTGTGTGTGTGTGTGTGTGTGTGTGTGTGTGTGTGTGTGTGTGTGTGTGTGTGTGT
>JAPTGZ010000022.1:24513309-24527843 GCA_029814645.1 Fowleria isostigma | reverse complement strand
TGTGTGTGTGTGTGTGTGTGTGTGTGTGTGTGTGTGTGTGTGTGTGTGTGTGTGTGTGTGTGTGTGTGTGTGAGCAGAGGGAATGGGGGTGTGTGTTGAAGGGAGACTGACGCACAGGAGGCAAGATATAACATAACTACAGACACTGCACGCTGACGTGTCATACACAAACATCTTTTTTCATGGACCAGTGAAAAAATTAAACAAAAAGAAACACACCTTTGGCATTTGAGTACTGTATTGAGCATGTTCGCAAGCACTTGTGAGAATGTGTAAATGTATCTGAAACCCATAATAGTTATAATAATGTCTTCTATCACCTAGCCAGATCTCGTGTATGGCGTTCAAGTGTTTCTTAGCCGTTATTGTGAAATGACATATCAGAGAAAACATGATGTGTATGTAATATTATAATGAATTTTGCCCCAGTTGAATTAGTTGGCAGATTATAAACATTTAATTAAAGCTCTGACAAGCCAACCTGTCAGAGCATTTGGCTGACAATTACCAGAGTCTGGCCAGCTATGCGTTGTCACATCTGTACTTTATGTAACCCGCAGTGTGTGTACATACTGTTCTAGACAATGTACTGTACATACTTTACTCATGAGTTACACAAGCAGGAATTGTTGCAAAACTCTTAAAAGCATGTACATACAGGTAGATGTGTAAACATGATATTCAAACACATGCATGGCATGCACACAGCACACAATGGCCCATAAACATACTTGCAAATGTCAGATCCAGACATATACACACCTGTTGCTGTTGCAGGTGCAATAAGTCAACTGGGCTGATCTCCCCATTGGTGTCCCCATTAGATCCACCCTCTCTGCCTCCCCCTCCATCTGACTGGCTGCTGAGGCTGCTGACTCCGTTCTGGTTGGACGGCGTTGTTCGAATGGTCTCAGAGGCTGATTCCACCATCATCACTGGCACCTACAGGCGAGAGAGGCGGGAGGGGGATTAGGACACACAGACTGAACAAAAGTGACCTAGGCAGTTTGAGCAGAAAGCCTGCTCCCATCTAAGAGAACAAACAAGGCAGGAAACTAAAGTAAACACACGCAGAGATAGAGAAATGAATTGTGTGTTTCTGTGTGCTTTCTGAAAAGGGCTTTTGGTCATGAACCACCCACACATGAACATGTCCAAGTGGCCACAAAGCAACACCTGAAGCAGACCCTTTTTTGTCTGCATGTAAATGTGTGTTTAGGAGCATATGCATGGATTAGGATCAGAGCTGCAGCAAATCTACACTGACACGGCTGCTAATACTCCGCTATATAGTTAAATAACACACACATTTCTCCAATAATCAGAGATGGCATGTGTGCGCTGTGTGTGAGTCATGAGCAGGTTGGTCTTTGAGAAAGATCTGTTTGATGCACCTTCATAGGGCCTCTCTAATTAGAGCACACTCCTTCCACAAAACCCGACAAAACGAGCCGTTCCTGGATGTGTTGTTGTTTTTTGAGAAACAACGCCTCGCAAACACACAGGCGCATTTGCCATCGTTAGGAGCCTGAGCGTGGGAGAGAGGAGACACAGAGGCACACATATACGTGCGCAGAACACACACAAGGCAGCTAATACAAAACAAAACAAACCTTCACACAAGCACGCAGGCTGTGAACTCCTAATGACAAGCCGAATCTCGTCTTTCTGCCTCATCCAGTTTTAGAAATTAACACACAAGCGCATAGTTTTAAAGGGAAAGTTCTACTGCTTTTATTTCAGCAACCCGGAGTGGGTACACAAAACGCCATCGAGGCATTACCAACCGTCTGTGTCTGTATTTTTCAGAGGTGTACAACCCATGCCTTCTGGGGAAACAATAAAAGGCATTTCATGAGAGGAACTAACTTTTCTTTTCCTCTGAGGCAAGAACAGGTGAACTTGTGTGTGTCTATGTGTGCATGTATAGATTTTCTTTTTTGAGTAACTAACAGCAGGTGAGGGTATGAAACCCTGCCGGTGGCTCTGTTAATGGAATGCTGCCAGATACTTGCTAAAGGGACAAGGACCTGAACATGTGTGTGGTATGAGGCACAGTATACAGGATGTACTGTACAGAATGCATAAAGTGGTGGGTGTGAGAACACGCCACTGAATCTATAGTGAACACAACATAATGTAGATAAATTGAGACTTTTGATTTTTTTAATGAGATTGTGAAACATTCTCTCATTCGCACTAAGATCAGTCAGATCTGTGGCCAAAAATGAAAATCACCACACCTGTTGTGTCATATACATATATATAATTTCCATATTTTCATGTAAGACTTTGTATTTTATTCATTATTTAGACGAGGCAACACATGATTCCCAAACTGTGTGCATTCTTTGGCACCCTGTTTTTACTAAAAAAAATATGATATCAATAACAATTATTTTTTAAGCATTTTACTATAATAGTTGTAGGACTATAATCATCCATGCACTATCCACTCAAAAAACAAACTATGGCCTATACACTGTTTATTAAAATCCAATCAAAACCTACATTCTAAGTCTTTTATGATGTGTTGTAGCTTAAAAAATCTGCACTTTTTTTTCTTTTTACTTCTATAGACAAGTCTCTCTGAAAATGTCCCTGAATTAAATATTAATGGTTGCTGACCCCTGGTTTAGACTGAAAGTTTATTTTTGACCTTGGCATCAGGACTTGCCAAACAATGACACAATTGTTTTTCAGTGAATGTTTCTAACATCATGAATGAACCTTCAACCTCAACTTTTAAGCCAATATTTAAAAGAAATCTTGGAAGTACTATAAAAAAATTGTAATTTTAAGGGTGACAAGGGGCAGCGTTCATCTGCTGAGGACGGCCAATGGCATGGTTGTAGGAAAAGTTTTTGTATATTTACGTTTTATGATTATTCAAAAGATCTGACCCTATACAGGGTACGGCGAGTGTATGAACCGATTTCATCATTTCAAAACTGCTCTCTAACAAGCTGCACTATTTGAAAACCACAAATCACACTGCGGTATTTTTTCCTCCCCATTGACTGTCCCCTGTCTCACTCCTGGCAACCATCCGGCTGTGAAGTTAAGACTGAGAAGTAGAGCGTTATTGTGACATTTAAAGCTAGTCATTTAATCTCCAACCTCACTCCTCTACCCGACACTCTCTCCCTTCATTCTCCCTCCTTCCTCTCCTCTAACCGCCTTTGTCCAGACCCCTGTGAGGTCAAACTGCTCCCTGCGGTAATATTATGAAGCCAGGCATAGTGCTGAGTGATCAACAGATCCCCGCGCAGTCCACTGACTTTGCACTGCAGTAGAAACTCCTCACATCATCACACGTCTCACTAAGCATGAATCACCGGCCTTCTATCTAGCCCACACCATAGTGCGGTGTGCTGTAATGTACTGTACCCCCATCTGCTTCTTACTCTTCCTCATTGACCTTATTAGCAATGAGGGGAAGAGAGATAAAGACAGACAGAGAGACAGAGCTTGCAGGTGGACAAGGACCTAATGGGAGAGTGGGGAGTGTGTAAAGACATGAGCGCATGCCCTCTCTTTTTCACACACACACACTCAAGTAGTGTGGTATGCTCGTCTAAAGGGTGTGTACTCTGTCATATCCTGTAATGGGTGTATATAAGCTGGTGTAATGGAGGTCGGGGAAAAGGCAGGGGCATAAATCTACCCTGAAGTCTCTGATTAGGGCTATGACACACACACACACACACACACACACTGCTTTAAGTTTAAGTGTTTCTGGCAGCGACGAGGAGCTGCCCGTGCACAGGCCTGCCTCAACCCGCTACTCCGTCTTTCTGTGTCTCTCTTTCTACCTCTCCTGCGATTTCTACATGCTCAGACCCCCTCAAGCTGAACCCCTGACCTGAGAGTGTGTGGGGAGAGACATTCCCACTACCCCGAGGGGACCGAGCGAAGGGAGGGAGGAGCGCAGATCAGAGAGATAAAGAATGTGTTTGGAGGAGAGGGAAATAAAAGGCCTCCTTTGCCTTTTAATTGGGATGGAGAAGAGAAGAAGGGAAATGAGACTCAACATGTTTCTGATGACTCCGGTGTATGTGTTTGTCTAAGAGGCTGACACGTACCTTTGTACTGTAATGGATTAGCTCACAGCAAACGCTATAGGTGCATGTGTTTATGTGTGTGTCGGGTGTGATTGATGAGAAGAGCTGGGATGACTCCTGTTTCAACACGTAGCTTGTTCAGATGTTCCCGAAAAAATATAATAATAATCAGAACTCGGCTCTCCCTTTGCTCCTTCCCACTTCTCTGGGTGTGTGGAGTTCAAACAAGCCAAGCCAAATGCCCAGTGAGCTAGCTTAGCACAGCTGACTCTCAGGCTTTGTTGGAGGGATTGGCTCTGTCAGATTCCTCCTGGTCACTGCTCATCACAACTGTAACGCCGCACCACTTTTACTTTCTGTGCATGTGTGTGTGTGTGTATGAGAGAGAGAGAGAGAGAGAGAGAGAGAGATAGTAAATTGTGTACTGTGTGTATTTATGTGTGCATCTGTGTTTACAGCAGCTTAGTGAGATAATAAGTCTTTATCATGTTATGCCTCATGTGGGAATATTTCCAGCAGTCCCAGAACGCCTGTTCTGTTTCCTCCGCCTTGCATCAGCTCGCAGGAACGCTGCTTATTAGGCAAAGAACTGAGGGAATAAGGGTGGGAGGGAAAGTGGGGGAAGGAGGGGCGGTAAGCAAAAAAAAAAAAAAAAAATCTGTACCAGTATCTACACTCCATCATCTATCTACTTTCATCTGACTCTTGAATTATCTGTCTTTCTCCTACTCTCTGCATGCTGCTGCCTTTCTCCCTCTGGTTATGCCTGGTAACTAGTGGCAGGTTCAGCCCCGGGAAACATTAAAGTTTTCACCCTGAAATAGAATCCACATTTGAAGGTTATTTCTACTATCTTTGATAGTTCAATCAATATTTTTGAGCAAGAGGAACTCTCTTCCAGCGAAGAATTTTAACTCCAACCTGTTTTGTAATCAGGGAACAGAATTTGGAAGAGTCTCTATTGACAATGAGAAGTATTCATAATATTTGTTTTATGTGTTACACCCAAAGGGGATTTATATTATCATAGCTGACAACTATGAACAAATAAAAAATTAATGAAAATATTTAGCATGGTGGCTGTTGCTGTCCAGAAGATACGATCATGGAGGAACTTGAGAATTTGTTTTAAAAGTATAACTATCACAAATAAACACATATGTCAAGTGTATTGGCCCTTTTGTGTCTTGACACAGACATGGACACTGAAATATAAAGACAGATAATAATCAAGTAAACACACACCCATATTCTGACACTTTAAAACCTTGAAAGCTGGCAAAGATTCCTGTAATTCTGTACTAATAGTAACAGTGGCCCTAAGGGGATCTGCCTTAACCCCAAACCCCAGAACAAACCCAACTGTTAGGGTTGGGCTATTATGGTTCCATTAATCATTTTGCCAATTATCATGTAAGAACTACAACCGGAGACAAAAAGCACAATAAAAATACAGTCAGGGTAACCAAATGTCTTTACAAAAGTGTGCAAGACCTAGTCCTGTGTGTGCAAAATACACCTAATACATAAATGTAAATATGGGTTGTAATTTGAATGTTCCAACGGTGATAATGTCACTAGAGATATAAGGTATGTTTGTATAATCATAGTTTAAGGGCAGAGTTTCCCCCACAGCATCCCTATATATATCCTGCTGTACTAAAGCACAGGTACATTTTTACTGTACGGCTGCATTAAAGCAGTAAAATATATCACCTATTTACTATAAATAAGGAGAATACCTTGTCCTCATTGGGACGCATTAAGAAATAAGACAGCATCACCTAAAATTTCTTTAAATTTTAGGGAGCTGTTTAATGTATGTTCTAAAACAGAAAAAATATTACTGTTTTTTGCAAAATTGATATTGTAATGACTACAAGTTTTACAGGTTTCATCTGAAGGCGTGAGACTGAGGATTTAAGACTTGGCTTCTAAAATTGATAGATTCAGTAAACTGAATCAAACTGATACACATCTAAGATGACTTCAGCACATGGTAAATATTTCATGTGTTTTTTACTAATTCTGCATCCTTGTCTCTTTGCACATAAAAAAATGACAGCGGCAAAAAGAAGAGGCATAAAACTATATCTGCGTGGCATTTCTGAGTTGTATTAGCTTCAATAAAAGAGAATGAGGTCAGAGAAAAGCAATAACACACACTCATACACACACACACACACACACACACACACACACACACACTCAGAAAGAAACATACTGCACGTTCTTTTTTCAGTTGCTTTCCTTTCCAAGTTTGGTTGTTTCCTCAGCAGCTGGCCTTGGCTCTAGTAGTAGCCAGATTTGAGCAGGAGGCCGATCACAGCAGCCAGGTAGTCTTCACACAGAGCTAATGCTAGCAGCTAACAGCACTGCTCCAGGCTACTCTGGCTGCCAGCCAGCGCTAACAGGTTGGCTAACAGCAAAAGGCTAATGCTAGATGTCTGCGGCTGCCCTGGCCCTGCTCCAGTGCTAACAGGTGAACTCCATTATCCCACAGACAGATAGTCAGTGAGATGTGGGCCAATATCTACTACTGGCTGGCTGGCTTTCTTCAAAGAGCATCTTCAACACAGAGAGAAATGCCATCAACACATGCCCATAATCTGACCTGCAGCCAGACGCTGAAGTGGTCAGTGCTGCTGGGGGGGGGGCAGAATGATGAAGACAGGAGGTCAGGAGGCAATTGACAAGTAGATTTCCATGATATAAACACAGACAGTTCTGATACTTTTGTAGCACTCTCAGCCATATGGTTAGTCTGAGGATTTAAACGTGCATGTGTGTATATATATATATATAGCCTCTACTTGTGCTTTTGTGCATATTAGCTGTACAGGATATAACTAGCCTTATATGTCCACCACTCCTCTCTATAAGTGTATATTTTGTGCATGCATGTGTGAATTGTGTGTCTGCTTGCCCGCCTTCAGTTCTCTGAAGACAAAGTCCCTGTTTACAGAGCCCATAAAGATTAGCCTCCCTCGGTCAGGTGGGTTCTGGAGCCATAGGTAAACACACAGTGCATTCCGCACCGATGAGATCGCTCCGTATGTGTGTATGACCGGGGCAAACATACACTCCTGCCTTCACCTCGACCCTTCCTTCAGAGTGCAGTAAGTGATTTACCAGCTTGCAGACTGCTGTCTGTTAGAAATACTGGAGACAGACACAAAGATACGCACATATACACACACACACACAAATATTTGTAGAAGGAGCGGACCTCATGCACACCTCATTTATCTGAGCCTAAAATCCTGGCTTGTACATTCCTAAAGAGGTAAAAGTAGTGCACGTGCGTGTGCATGTGTGCCAGTTGGAAATCATCCTGTGATCATGAGGATAAAAAATCCCCACTTTCCCCTTCATCTCTTGCCGCTGTCCTGAGAGGTAATGGAGGCTGAGGTCAGTCCGAACGGCTCACACTCAGATTGTATTTAACATGGTGGAACAGAGGTGCAGAAGGGAGGGATGAGGGAGAGAAGGTTGGAGAAAAGGCATTTGTTTAGATCTGAAACCAGGTAGAGCTCCACAGAGCAATTAGCAGCTGTGTCCTATGAGGACTCTTTATTAGTATGACCTTCACTGGAAACAGGAGGGCGGGGGTGGGGGGCAGATAGGAAGAGAAAGGAGGAGAGAGGAGAACTTCTGAGATGAAAAGGTGTCAGTACGGAAATAGGCAAATGACATAAGGATGAAAGAGACGCGTGAGCTCGTATTCGTATTTGTATTCTATACTGTATGTTGAGGTATGTGGAGTATGTGATCTGTTTGACCCTTAAACCATGAGGCTTTGAGCTTTTTAATGATATTTTGAATGAATAAATGTGCATGTGTGGCTCTGTCAGTAAAACAAGAATCTTCAGTATTATTAAATGATAACCTTGCTATTTTAACAAGAAAGTGTTCCATTCCTGACACCAATATTTCTACAGTCTCACAAATTAATTACTAACTTCCTAACTTTAAATACGCGACATGATCTGTATTCATTGCATAAAAATGAAAAGAGTTGAGCTTTTTTTTTTCCCAAAGAAAAAAAAATTGTTGGCGTTTCCTTTAGGTGAGAAATAATTTCATATAATCACAATTTGCATTACAAAGAAGATAAAGTGAATAGATTTAGTATTACCTAAAATGGGTAACACTGACTTAATAATAGAGGGTTACCATGAATTTAAGAAACCGTGGTGTTAAAAAAATATAAATAAATAAATATCAAAGTGGACATGATATAATTTTATACATCAGCTTTCAAGTCGAGCACTTTGCATTTCCTAGTTAATTAATAGATTTGATCAGAGCGAGTTTAATCAAATATAATTGAATAAGTCCACAGTAAAAACAGGCCAGACATTAAAGGAGACATGCAGAGAAAATGATAGCATGTCCACTTTTTCAAATTAATTGAATTTTAGTACTTTTGAACTTGGTCCAAGCTGTTTCAGAGGTAATTAATTCACATCCTATCCAAAAGTGCTAAAACAAGATGATATCCCTCAGCATTTAATATGTGGGAGCACATATGCACACAAAATTTTTCTTTCAAAAAAGCAAAGTACAAATCAACACTGTTGCACACCAGTGACAGTCTATAATGTATTCCATGTAATTGTTAGTTTTGTGATTTTTCTTTTTGCTCTTTTCTCCTTACTTTTGTCTTACAGGCCACAACTAAAATATTAATAATTTCTCAGGCGGTTCTCATTGTATTAAAAAATGTCTCTTTTATAATTTATCAGAGAAAGAAAAATCTTTGTTATAGTGACAAGCATGCTAATTAATAGAAGTAGAAGGAACACTGAGAGAAGTCATACTAATTTGGAACATGCTAATATTAATAGAATAATTTATGGCACAGTATAAATAAATTAATAGAGTAATTCGTTTGAAAAAGGGATGCCTTCAATTCAATTTAGGAGAAAAGAACAAAAAAAGAAGAAGAAGAAAAAAAAAAAAAGCCAAAGTCTGCCTCTTGGACAAGGACATTAATAACAGTGCTCTATCACCAGAGCTGAAAAGGAAGAGACAAACTAAACATGCACTGTTCACTTTTAAAACACATCAATATTTCAGTCAGCTAATGAAAATTGGATGAGCAACACTTGTATTTCCTGCCTTGTTATTTTCATTTGCTGTTTAAGGACTTTTTGACTCGTGCATTTGTGCAGAATCTGCGAAAGAGAGCTACATTTTGTATTTTTTTTCCTTCTTTAAACGAGATGCCTCTTACTCTTCCCATTGGCTTCATGTAAAGTAACAACTGAGCAGCGAGTGAGAGAGGCAGAGAAATAAATGAAGAGATAGACAGAGTAACAAAGACAGAGAGTGAGAGAGAGAGAGAGAGAGAGAGAGAGAGAGAGAGAAGTGGACTGGGTCATTACCATCCTTATTACTCCTCATTAAAATACACCATCACAAAGACATTCTGCTGTGTGTATGTGTGTCTCGGTGTGCGTTCCAATTGCATATGCGTGTGACCAAGCATGTGCACGTGCACGTTTGTGGCGCTCCTGATGTGCACATGTGCGTCGTATGCAAAAGTGACAAAAAAAGAACAATATAATTGGAGAAATGTACGCAGTAATAATAGGTATTCAGAAAATGATAATTCATATTAAACAGGGTGCACAAAGTCAGCCTCATTTGCATGTTTTAGATTATATGCATTTCAAAAGTAATTTCCGCAGGGCATATGAATGACATTAATTCCCGGGCGGGTTCTGCTATAGACCTCAAACTATCAAACACTCAAACATTTAACAGATGAAAAAAAGAGGGAGCTGGTGCCTTGGCAAGGGGAGATTTCAAGGTTAAAGAATTTGAATGTGAATTTTTAAACTTCTGTCTTGGTTTGTTTAAAGTTGCTCCACAGCTAGACTAAGAGTTCCATTAATTTGGAGATTCAGTGAACCACAGATGTTTTTTTTCCCCCCACTCAGCTGCATGTGTGCATACAGTATGTGTCCGTGTGTGTGTGTGTGTGTGTGTGTGTGTGTGTGTTTTCCTGTACCAGTCTGAGAAAGACACCTCTCCTCTTAATCCACCACCATTTCCTCAGCAATAAGCCTGAATTGGTCTGACTCACTTTGTGAGTCATGTGCTTTTGTCACTCTAGAACAAGACTAGCACAATCCAAAGAGAATGAAAACGACAGAGCTCCAACAGCCCACATTAGCTGACCCTTACTGATAGAGGGGAAAGAAAAAGTGATGAAAAGGATGAGAAAAAGGATGTGGCGAGAGAGGGGACGTGAACAATGGGAAGAGAGGGGAGAGGAAAAGGGAGACAGAGGGTTCCCTCTCCTCATATGTTCAAGCCGAGAGGAAGACCCCAGGGCAGGAAACGGGCTGGATGAATGTGTGATTCCAGTGGAAAACTCTGGATGCCATGGACAACATTCTTCTCTTATTAGGAAATCTGGTCTGCAGCCACATTATAGCGCCTGACTCATTACTGTGTGTGTATTTCTATTAGACAGACACACGTAGCACACACACACACACACACACACACCATCAAGTTGTTCCCCACCTGTTATTCTCACTAAGTTTTGGCCAATGTACAAAGTCATTTCTAGAGAGAAGGAAAAAAAAGCTAGAAGAAAGCACACAGCTTCGGCATGTCTGTGTCTTGTTTGTGGTTTGTCTTCATCTGTAAACAGAGCTGCTGCTGTGAGTATGTTAGCATGTCATTATCTCATTAAGAATTGATGGCTTCTGCACAGAGGCTTCAAACTGTTTTGTTTGTGAGCATTCAGCGACTGATGTTATACAAACACAACAACCACAAAACACACATATCCTACAGTGTGGCTGAAGCATATAAATGCACAGAGATGGTACAAGTCTTGCTGCTGAATACATACTTACTTAACAGACTCCATATAAATGTGTGTTAATAGAACACAGCTTCAAGAATATATATTGATGGGCAAAAGTGGCACTTCTTCCTCTCCATCCCTGCCTCTCTCTTCTGTGACTATGTCCCCTGATCACCTTTTTTTGTTAGTGATGTTTAAGTACTCTCAATGATGTGAAGCATTTTGTGTAAGCAGACTTCAGAGGGTGAAGGGGAGAGAGGAGGGTGGAGAGAGCATATCTGGGGGCAATAAAAGTGGGCTAATTGGGGCCTGGGAAACATGTTTGTTTTCTCGCTTTTTCTTTCTCCCCCCTTTCATTTTTTCCCAGCCAGTCACACCAGATCTGCTCATCTGAGAAGGACGAGAGGAGAAAGCAAAGAGGATTATCTTCTGTAAGACACAGATCGTTGTAGACACACATGCATGTATCGATGTGCAACTGCACTCACGTAGACACATTCGCAGACAGATTTAACATGCCATAAGGCAGTCGTGGGGTGTTTATATTGAACAAGATCTGTCTGTTCTAAATGACCAACAGGGTGCAGGGCACTCTACTGGTCCACTCTGCCTTATCAATACACTGCTGTTCAACCTATTCAGCAGCAAAGAGCTTTCCTGTGGCTGCAGCATAACACTGGATCAATGTTATGAGCAGTACAGACAAACTGCTGCTAAAACAGATTGGCCCTACTTTGAAGGCCCTCCACTGTGCAGGCACCCCCAGGGTCGGATCGTTCCACTAATGGAGGTCTCCACTGAGGCCCCTGAGGGCCCCTAACTGCCATATAGGCCCCCGAGGATTCACCCCCCTTCTCCTCTCTGTCATCTTTCTACCCCTCAATCATTTTTCCATCCCTAAATTTGTATCAACCGTTGCCTCTCTAACAAGGACTGCTGACATGTCCTTATATCTGCATTTCCTGTGTTGAGGTTCTTTACTAACACTGTGTGTGTGATCTAACGGGGACTGTAAAAGGGTCAGGCTCAACTGTTTCAGGTAGTGCAAAAGAGAGAAAATAAAACTCCCTCTCCCTCGTCCTCCCCCTGAACATTGCTGGGATCCCTCACCACATGACTCCTGACTAGTCATTCTCCTCACCCCTGCATTTGTCTTCTTTAATAACAGTGAAAATAGCAAGAAAAGAAAAAAACAGCTTATGGAAAGAACCTGCATATTTGTCATTTCCGATTGTTTACCTTTTTCACGGCAAATTGATTTTTACATCTCCTGTTACTGGAAGCTCTCTGAGCTCGACTGCCAGGCCTGTCTGGCTCTGGCCTCAGCTGCCAAGCCTGTCTCTGGGCTTTATGACCTGGCTCTGGGGAGGACTTTTAAGGCTTTCAACTCACAAGTCATTTCAATGATACAATACTGCTTTTGTCCTAACCACCTTTGTTGTTTTCTTTATTTCTCCGCCGCCTCTCACTCTCTCTTTTCTTCTCTTTTCATCACTCACTCCCAAATCCTTTTGCATTGTATGGGTGTGAGTTAAAAAGACCTTTTTCCTGTCCATACCTGTTTGTTTGCAGTACTTGTGGACTTGTTGCGTCATGACAGCTTGACTATGAAACACAAACAGAAAAGACACACTTTTGGACACACACGCTAAAACCCTCCAGCTGACATTTAAGGCTTGCTATGGGGCGAGCCTGCTTGAAGCAGGCTAGAGTTTCACTGTGGTGGCTGGGCGTAGGGCTGTGGTTCGGATCTTCCTGGGTTCTGGTAGGACTGAGGTTTGCCTGAACGGACCTCCAGTGAGGCAGGCAGCAGGCCTGAGCTAAACTAAGGCCAGTGCCAGGAATAGTCTTCAGTGCAGAGGGCAGGCCTAATGGTGTGTTTGTAAGGGCGAACCCAAACAAACAAACCTGCAGTTTGAATTGAAGAACTGAGAGAGCTCAGGCCAGATGCTGTCGAATAGGAGAAACACACACAAACACTTGCAAACACACAGTGTGTATGTATACAGAGGAGCAAAGGCTGAAATAGACTTGTGGCTAAAGAAACGCACCATGTACCTCCAGACTAAAGACATGGCATCAGCCTCAGTGCTATGAACTTGTACTGTGTTCACAACCTCTGTGTTTCCTGTGTGAGTGTGTATGTGTGTGTAATCTAGCTAGCTGAGGTTTCACTTTTTCTCTCCATATTCACACTAATGAGAGAAAACGGCCAGAAAACCTCTTCTGTAATTACTCCCCAAGGAGCAAGGTTTCAACACGGCCATGGTGCATAAACAAATACACATCCATACTACCACACACACCCAGATATTATATGCTTTTACATCTGACACAACACTGACATTTAAATGTGTTCACCTGTTGAAAATGTGTGCATGGTACAGTAAATTTGTAAGAATTAGAGGAGAAATAATATGATGCCATAATGGAGGGCGGCAAGGATATCTGCTAATTAAAACTGTCACCCAGGTTATGTGTGTGTAAATGTAGTAAAAGACATTTTATAAACAAACGTTAACATCATTCACCTCACAATTAGACCCTTCTCCAGTACGCCCACACAGAGTGGTTGAACTCGGTCCAGTCTCTTGTAATGACAAATCTAAATGGAGCACTGCCATAAAAACACTAATCTTGTGCGTGTCAGAGAGGAGATGGTGAGATGATGGTGCATACATCAGGTCAGCGTTTTCATGAAATCACTGTATTTGTCACAGTCACATCACTTCTAACTTTTCTGTATTTAATGACACCTTTAGTTCAGCTTTTAAACTGCTACAACAACCCTATTGATCACACACACACACGCACACACCGTACAGTCCACAGAGATATACGACAAAATCAGGCAATCATTTTGTCTGTCTGAGAGTGCACAGTTGGGAAAGAAGTCTTTGAGGCACACACACAGCCTGCCCAATGTTTGTGGTGGCGGAGCACAGCTGGTAACATCTGGATGTATTTTAGAAGTGTTTACATTTCCAAAATGCTGAAAAACTACACAGAAAGAGAGAGACAGAATTCTGAAAAACACTGCAGGTGCCAGAAGAGTAATAAAGAAAATGAGCAAGCCCCAAAAGAAGATTGTTTAAAATCTATCACAGTGGAGTTAGTTCACTTACACACACACGCTCATAACCGTTGGCCAATTCCAGTTATTGCCATAATCCTAGTCCAACAATAACTGACATCTGGTGCACTAATTGGCAGACTACAGCTTCTCTGTCTGAGTTTTGTCCCATCAAGGTTCCCTTAGCTACTCGAATGAAAACTGAGACTTTGTGCATCAGCTTCACTACGCACCGTGTCTTTACTGCTTACCAGCTGACAACCACTCTTACGCAGCGTACTGCACTCACATGCACACACAATACAACAATTTCCGCAGAAGTACACACACACACACACACACACACACACACACACACACACACACACACAAAAACAGCTGCATTTCCATTTTACTTCCCCTAAATGACGAAAACACAAAAACAGTTGGACTTCATTCAGCCTAATCAGAACTGACATCAAGTACTGCTCTGTGAGATGACGTCAACAATGAGGAGACACACACACACACACACACACACACACACACACACACACACACACACACACACACACACACACACACACAC
>JAPTGZ010000022.1:24488199-24504894 GCA_029814645.1 Fowleria isostigma | reverse complement strand
TCCAGCTGCCTCTCTCACCATATTTCTCTTTCTCTTTTCTCTTAACAACACGTCATTCTGTCTTTCGTACAGCTGCCCTCATCTTTCTCTGTGGGAGACAGAGAATTCTCAAAGCCACAATTACCGCACAGAACTATCAATTTCCCCTTCAATTAACCCTGTGGGAAGAGAGGGGACGAGGGAGAGGAAGGAGAGAGCAGAGAAGGGGATGAGAGATTCAAATTTGGGATCGAGGGACACCTTGGTCTGCTCCTCCTTCCCCCAAGGGTGTAGTCATGTGTTTGGGCTGAAAAGGGAGAGAATTACACCTCCTCCGGATGAACTTGACCCCGCCACTGGAGGTCAAACAAGTTACTATACAGCCAAGGCCCCCTATGCTCATTACCAGCAAATAGGCCTCGCCACTGTTCCACTGATGCAGACAGTATGTTAATAACCAGTGCTCAAACCACAGCGCAGAGCTGTCGAAAGCAGCCTCCCGTAAGGGAGAGATAGACAGAGAGGCCGAGCAGTGAGGAGGAGAATGGGGGAAAGAGAGGCTAGAGAAAAGGAGAGGAGGAGGGATAAGGAGGGGGCGTGAGCCTGGAATTGTGTTTCTTAGATCAGCGACTAAGGGCCTGCGCCCCAGAACAACGGATGACTGTGACGGCATGCCTGCTCTCTCAACTCTGTTTCCCTCTCCTCCTCTTCTTTGCTTTCTCACTTCCCTTCCCACCTCCTCCGACTCCCTCCACCCACTTTCTGACTGAACCCCTGGGGGGACTGCTCAAACCAAACCCAGCCTTCAGGAAAGTTTTTCAGACAAACTTTTCACAAAGCCCCCAGTAGCCGTACGCTTGCATGACACCACGAAGCATGGCAGGGTTTCATTGCCACTCACCTCCCTCCTGTCCTCTTTTTTGTACTTTAGTCCTTCGTTCCTCCCTTAGTCCCCTCCCTCGTTTATACCGACTACTTTCCGAGGCTAATGCACTGTTCCTGACTGACCTTTAGACAATGGAAACCTGCAGCAGACAAAGTTGTCGATTAGGGCTACAGGTTGCATACGGCAGCGCTGACCTTCACTGGGCAAATGGGCATTGTGGTGCTAATCTAACAGCTAATGGCAGCATTTTAAGATTGTAATAAATGCCATTATGCCTTGTAGAAAATGTTTTTCTCCAGTACTTGTTTGATTATAAACACTTCAAAACAAAAGTTCCATACTGGAAAGAATTAGACAAAAATACAAAGAAGGCCAAAAGAGAAATGTGTGAACGAGTAATGCATTATTTTTTTCTTCTAGTCATTTGTTGATTTTTTTTTTCAGGGAATTGTGGCTTTTTTTTGTTTGTTTGTTTTCAGGGACAAACTAGTGTGCAGACAAAAACATTGCTTTCACATTTCACAACAGTCTTTTAAAGCAGGTATTGAGTAAAATTTATCATCACAGTAACACATTTTTTTCTCTCTCACTGAACACAATTCTTTAAAAGATAAATTTAAAAAAACAACAAACAATTAAATTTATTTACAAATCCTAGATTGTGTGAAGGCTACTGTAATAGTTTAATGAAATCCACTGAAACTAAAGGCCTGACTATAAATTCTCTGCCTCTTCTGAGTTAAATTTTATTGTTTTCAAATAATGAAAAAAACATGTTTGCTATATGAATTCTAAGTTAGAAAGAAAAATGTAATTATTAATTTAATTATGTTTGTTGTACAATAAAATATTCTGCATATCCATGTTACTAGCAGGAGTGCTGATTGACACTGCATTGAGTCTTGCCATTTCAGTCATATAAAACAAATTATTTCTATCAAAATGAAGTGGTAGGAGAGGTAGAGAATGTTGGAGGTAAACTGTGATGACAGCTTGGATGTAATGAAGAGGCTGAGGGAACGCAGAGCCACGATAATTAGAGACAACAGGCATGACAGGGAGAAGAGGACAGGAGGGAGAGCACATACAGGGGGAAGAGGCGATGGAGAGGAGAAAGTGCAACAGAATAAGAGGCGAGGAGGAGAAAACAGAGGCAGCAAGTCCTTCACAGTGAGTGACTATCGGAGCTCCGACAGGGAAAAGAACACTTTCCGACCAACCGCGGACCAGAAAAGAAGGCAGCCCTGGCAACTGCAGGCATGCATGCTGTGTATGTGTGTGTAAAGCCTTATGAGTGACACACAAATATCTTTCTAGATACATTTATATGACTGATTCGGATAGTATAGCAAGAACTGACAGCTTATTGCAAACTAAATTGATAAAAAAAAAAAAAAAAACTTCTTTAGTTTATGTGCTGTATGTCTCCTTATAAGTCAACCTAAATTCTCAGTGGAGTAAGAAAAAAAAATGTCTGTGTTTAAACAATGTGTTGTGCCTTTGTAGATATAATGAAACAGCAAGAAAGTGACGGCAACATATTTGAGTGTTTTGCTCTTTTTAATCCAGGAAAATTAATTTTAATTGTTAGAAGAAAAATTGGCATGTTTTAATTTTACTACTTGAATTGATGCATTGAACTTGAAAATGAAAAACTCTAGTATATGTAAGGAAAAAACTTTTCTTTAATTAACATAAAATCTGATAACAGTTAATATATTTGAACAATATCATGAGCAGCCTGTTGGAATAATGTGAAAATTACCTTGGCTTGAGCAGAAAGCGAAGAACACTATACTCTTCTAGACAATCACGTTTCCTACTTTTCAAATGGTCTTTTCTTCTTGTTTTTCAGAGCTCTGTGCTTTCCCCTCCTCTCACCCCCTGACTAGCATTCTGCCGGCAAACAACGCTGCTTTAAAGGCCAGCGGCCCACAACGCAAACACACACACATCCACACGCTGCCTTTTCTCTCCTCAGGAACACGGGAGCTGGCTCTAATTCACAGGCCGGTAAAGCTGTGGTGGACAGCAGTCTTGATCTGGCAGGATTAGGCTAGTTTTATTTCCCTGAGAGCAACAGGGAGGAGGGGAGAAGAAGTGGAGGGAGGTGGGTGTGTGCATGGGGGGGCTGAAATCCTTCTACAAATGTCAGACAACGACCGGTGACCAGGGGCCACGGGGAAAGACACGCATACATACACACACTCATAAACACTTGGGGAAAAACTCCCAAAGTGCCACACAGAAAAGAGACTCATCACTCTCTGTCTCATCAGTCTGAGGAAGAAGGGATGTGGGGGCAAGAAGGGAGCAAAGGAGGGAGGAAGGAGGAGGCAGTGAGAGAAGGAAAGAGGGAGGGTGAGGGGGAGGGAGGGGATTACACAATTATTCAGATAACAGCTGGGAATAATCTAGTGGCAGATGTCTCTCGGTCAACAATGCCCACCACACACAGACACGCATGTGTATGCGCTAACAGCGTTTCAATGCCAAGCAAACAGTGAAAAAACAGCTACTGATGTTTCAGCACTGGTTACTCATCAACAGCCACACAGATTTCTAATGCTACGTGAGTTTTTGAAATAGTTTGTTTTCTTCTGGACAATAAAAAAAAAAAATTGGGGAATGTGATGACCTGTTTGCTTTCAATAACTGACTGAGAAAGTGAACCTAAAACCTGAGGAATTCTGTCAGATGAGGAGAGGGGTTGAGGGTCACCCAATGATTGACAGTTAATTGTAGCTGCATGTGTGTGTGCACATGCTCGCAAACACACACACACACACACACACAATGAACATACGCACATGCAGAGCAAAACAGCATCTTTCTTGTCTGTGAACAATCTCCAAGACTCCTGATAGTGGCTCTAACAGCCACCACCATCCCCTCCTCCCACCCTCCACCACTCCCTTTTCTGAGAAGGCACTATAGAAGCCATAGAGTCCGCTCCCCACTGGGCAAACCCTGTACCGTCTCTTAATCTTGAATGCCACAGTGAAGCAAAAAAAGGAAGAATAAGAGGACGCAAACAGAAGTTGTCAGAGACAGAGAGATGATGACAGCAGGTACTCTTTTTGTGGAAGCCAGATCATATTTATCATGACAAAGTATGGCTGTCATCAGGGTTTGGTAAAAGCACATTTTCAGACTCTTTTCCTTCTTATATTAACAAACCTAACAGTGAGGTAAGGAGGCAGAGGAAATCACAGCCAAGGCAAAGGGTGAGAGTGAGCTCTGTCAGTCCATCAACCCCGGCAGTCTATTGTGATTTGGTTTAACATTGGTTAACAGCTCGTCCTGTCATGGGATGGATCATCCCACGGCGCCTCACATGCTAATAGCTTAAGTAGGCATCTCATGTCCCCCGGAACTAATACCACAAATACTAATACCATAAAAGAGCAGCGCACTGCAACGCGCCAGCCTGACTTTTGCCTGCGTTAGACAACATCCTGATACTTTACGGATTAGAAAACATAATGAGATGCATTTAAATGGTTATTACCTCCTTGGTCCATGATGGCGAGACGCAGCGATTGGGGAAAATGCTGCTCTGGTAATTTCCTATCATCATATGTTAATGTACAGTCGTTAACTTAAGAAGTTTAAATATTTGACTAAAAATGCTAAAAACAAATCTGATAATGGCAAGAAGCGAGATACATCAAGAATCAAGTGAAATATGGGGAGAATATAGATGAGAGGTGATTTTTAACACCAAGATAAAAATTGGTTGTTGAAGGTATAACCATTGCGTTTAAGAGATTTAACTTTAAATGAGCGTATATTTAAGTTTATGGATCCCTTCATTCTCCTCCTCTTGAGTGAATCTCAACATTTCATCTGGCGTTCGTTCATTCGCTCTGCAGATTTTACCGTCGCTACTCTACGGACAAACGAGCACTGAAGATCAGTGTAACGCCTCACAGTCATATGGTTTATGAAATGTGCAAAATGTGTGTGTGTGTGTGTGTGCATGTACAGTCTGTGTGTATCCATAACACTCTGAGTCTTGCGCTTCACAGCTGTCACCTACCCTTCACAGCCATCCTTTCAATACACATTAAAGCAGTGCTGCAGAAAGTTTAGTCACATTGTTGTTCTGAGCGAAGCTTTCCACTGATCTGCTCCCTCGGTTCCTCCGCTCGATTGACGGCTGCCCTGTCAGTTTGTTGCAGAGCTTTAGAAAACACCAACGGCTCTCTGATGAAGTGCTTACAAAAGGTCATAGGGTGGAGGCAATGGAGAGGAGGGAAGCTGACTACTGAGAGAGGGAGGCAGGGGAAAGGAAAGGGAGACAGGACGGAGTGAAGGAAAATCCATAACACAAATACAGCTGTCAGAACCGATGTGGAGTTAGCAGGGGACACAACGACCGATCACAGAGGTTGGTTTTTTTTTTTTTTCAATGAGTCTTTGCTTGAACACAACAGGCTTTCTCTCATTTGACTTCACCTATTTTCCTGCTTCCACTGACCGTCTCATGTGCGCAACCTGACTGTGCCACTGACCTCATGATCCTGTGTGACTCTTTGTGACTGTCTGTAAAATCAAAGTGGATAGACTTCACCATGTGCCCTCATTCTGTGGGACTCCGGCAGCCACAGCCCTCTGCTTCAGCCTAAGCTCTCTGCTCCAGCCATGGCCTCAGGTGCCAAGTGCACTCTGGAGAGGCTGATCTAATGCTTCCTCAGCTATAACGACCCACACCTAAAACCCTCAGACTGTTGCTTCCCTCCCTTCAGTCATATGTTCTATCTCTCTCTCTCTCTCTCTCTCTTGCTGTGTGCTGACACTTCCCTTTCCCTCCTGCCCATAGGAAACAGTCCCTTCCGCTTTGAGCTGTTGGGTCACTCCTTCCCACATCCATCAGCTGTTAATGGGGCAGTGCTCTACGAAGCTGGAGAAACATCTCAGTGCCTGCCTGCCTTCAAGCAATCCCCCGACACACACACACTCTCACACACACACACACACACATATAAGAGAAGTTAAAGATAATGACCACAGGCTAAACCACTGTGTCAGGCGGAATGATTTCCTGATCAATCGGCGAGGGAAGTACGTAAATTTTCATGAAAAGTTAAAACATATGCCATGACAGCTCTTTCTAAAGACACAGAAATGCAAAAGAAAAGAAGCAACGCTCCCTCTTTCTCTCTCTTTCTCACAGGTGGTCACCTAAAGGCGTCCTTCCTCCTCTTCTGCCCTGCAACTTTTCAGTCTGACACGCCTTCTGACCAATCATAAAAACACATCTCATCTTTGAAATATGTGTGGGATTTATTATACGCACACAGACAGACACACACGAGTATTCAGTCCTCAACTTCTCCTAAATAACAGGTTCAATTAGAACCACATGTATAATCAGGCCTCAGTCTAAAGCAATGTGGCGGCCGTTTCACTGTGCAGTCAATCACATCCAGAACGTTTGTCAAGGATATTTCGTTAACATTTTTTGAAAAGATAACATGCGGTAATTTTAATTCTATTGTAAAAGCGTGTAGGTTTTCATTTTCTAAAGAGAAACAATATTATTCTATTAAAATCAGTGATACATTTAACTAAAATAGGTTTAATATTTGCTCATAATTACAGTTTCTACAATATGTACATTATCTTATGGTCTCGGTCTACATTTACAGCCCAGCATATTCACAAACGCACATGCCCTGCAAAAAACGGCAGCTTCAGAACCAACACTTAAATAATTCCATTTAAAATACATAATCCCTGCCTGCTCTGGAACAGTTTTGCTTTTCTCAAATGCCATCTAAAGGATATTGAAAATTTAACCATTTCAGCTTTTAAGCAGGTAATGCACTAAGTGCTACAATAGAAGTAAATCTGTGAGTATCTATCACAGGTCAAATCCTACATGTATAGCAGTGTTGTATACGGGTGCTCTTCAACATCACTTTAGAGCCAAAAGCCCACTCAGACTTGTGGGTTTGGGATATCAGGAGGACTTTAATGAAGAGAGCGCGAGAGATGGAGAGACGGACAGGCGAGCCATCAACACTACCGACGCACAGGACATTTTACCTCAAATACTGTCCATTTTCACTCAAGCAGGACAGGTGAATTGAGAAAAAAGCACTCATATACACACACACTCACGCCTTCAGATATATACACTTGTTCACACATACATTCACACATGCTCATGCTGGAGGTAAGGGCTCTCTGAGTGACTTTATGGACTAACACAATCATGTTGGTGGCTTTTAATCCTGCTGAAGGGGCTTTAAAGCGTATGAGATTCATAGCCATTTTTGGCTGTCTCTGGACGGTCTCATACATGGCACTAGTCACACACCAGCACACATCCACATACACAGCCCCAAGCTGAAAATCCTCATTTGAGTTATGTGTCAGTAAGCATAACAGAAACAATTGTCTGGTGGAGAACAGAATCTGAAAATGATAAAAATCATTTTTCAGCGGTACATAAGCGACTGTGACAAACAATGAAACAAAACGGGACATGGAAACGACACAGCTGTCAAGAGGGGGAAAAGAAGAAAAAGTGTTGAAGCAACTTAGAAGAAAAAAGGTGGCAACAGTGAGGCAAACAGACGGACACAATAGCCCGACAGCGAGCAGAAGGAGTCAATCTGTCTCTGACACCTCTGGCTTCCTGCACACGTACACTCTTTTTTTTTTTCTCCCCCAAATAACTACTTCTGCCTCTCAAATACTGTTTTGTTTCATTGTCTCCTATTATATTTCCATAAAAAGCCTGTCACTGATGTGATAGCCTATCAATGAGCAAGACACTACATGGAAACCATTACTTTACTCTGATTTTACAGTTTGAACATGCAAATGAAAAAAGGCACAAATACAAAAGATCAATTTCTTATTCTTCAGCAAAATTTCTCTGCTCTTCCTGATCTTTACAGTCTTCGACTTATTATTTATGAATTACATAAATAATAAGTAGATTTAGAAGTGCCTGTTTTATATAGAATTTTATAAATATCTTTAATCTATATTGATGTCAATCCTGTCTGTAAATCTTACAACTTATATATTCTTCACTAGATAAAATTTAAACAGTTTGAGGAACACGTAGAATGAGAAGAATCATAATTTTATCAAAATATTTAGATTCCCACCTAATTTACTTAATTATTTCCAGGAAAATATAAAACATTTAGAATATTAAACAACCTTTTAGAATTATTAAGATAGACATTGAAGGTTACTGTAAGCATGTAAATTATTTAAACACTAAAAAGGTTGATATTCATTAAAAATGTATTCAGTCTGTTTATATTTTTAAGTAAATTAACAAGTTAAAATTCTGATCTGATTTTGTTTATTTAAATAAAGCGCAGTACTTTGTCAACGCCACATTAATAACAGCTTTAATATGTAATATTTATTAAGGCTGTAACTTAATGGCTTATTCATGGAAGTGAAATACACTTTTTTTTTTTTTTAATTCTATATAGAATTTACACTGGAGCTTCCAGCCACCACAAAATACCTGCTTTTCTGTCTGACACCAGAAATGTGACAAGGTCATAAAACGTGATGAAGAGCTTTTTCATTCCCGCTGGATCTTCTATTAAAGTGCAATTAAAAGTGTGTCATCGCGTCGCGGAAATGCCACCACAGAGGACAGGGGGAGATACAACAGGAGAGAGGACACAGTAAATAAAATTAATTATGCCAAATGCCCCGGCGCCCATCAATCAAGGGGCAATAATGCCCGTGTTAGGGTGTGCACCCACACGGCCTGTATGCTTTTCACTCACTGACAGACAACTAACAGCAATTAATTGTCATTTCATCTCTCCCTGTTTTTTTCCCCTGCTGCTTTTCCATCATCCCGGACCTGAGACTCCTGACAGGCGGGGATGTTGTGGCTGATGTTTGAAGTGTGAAAGTGTGAGTTTTACCACAGAAAAAAAAAAAAAAAGACAGAAAAGATCATTTTAATTTTAACATCATTTAACTTAATATTCCAGTCATATTGATAAACGTGCGTAAAAGTACAGTTACGCACAGCAGAGGTAAAGTGTAAACGTAAAATTACAACGCTGTGTTAGGTTTTAAAAATATTAAATAGCAGTTTTAATAAGTTTTCCTCTTTTTGCCTTGGAAAAAAATATTTTCCCTTGTGGTATAGGCCTACTTTTACGCGGTTTATGACTGCAAAGAAGAAGGGAAAACATGGTTCATGCAGAGGTTCTGGGGCAGACATCAACCCCCTCAATTTCTAAAATTATATTGTCTAAGTCAGGTCTAAATATGTGGGCATGCATTTTATATTTCATCATGAAAAAGGCAAATGCGTTTATTATTTTAATACAATCAGTTAAAAGTGGAAGAAAATAACCCTGACGCAGCATTGTTAGAACAGTCTACAAATATATTATAACGCTTTAAATATTCACAGGAAAAGTGAAATTAAATAAGCAGAGACAACTTTCCTCCACGTCCTACAGTTAAGACATTAAGGTATTACCGAGATCTGTTTAATCTTTGAGGATAATATACAGGATACAAAAGAAAAAAACTGAGAGATCACACAACGCAGTTCAGTCTCAAAAGTCAAAATCGTCTGAAAAGAAAGTATTGTCCCTCGACCTATTGACTGTGTGCATACGTTTTTTCCCCCTTTTCTTTCCACAAAAGATCTGTAATTATCTGAGAGATTTGTTGCTTTCTGTTAAGATTTTTAATCATCACTTTTTAATTGTCATCAACAAATCCCAAGTGTTAAAAAAAAAATGAGTTTTTAATGTGAGCAACTGTAAAGTGATGACAAAGAATCCAACGTATCCTCAGACGGATGTGTAAAATTATCACCACATAACACAGGTCGGTGTTTATTATCAAATACTCAGACCAGGAAAATTAACAAGGAAGCAGAGGTAAAAGTTCGTCGCTTCCATTCAATTCCATCCCCGACGTTTTCAAGTCAGTCCTATAATAACCTGCGGGGAAAAAGTTTTGTCTTCCGACCGAACACTTCGGACAATGACGCACCGGTCCTCTGAGTCCACAAAGTGTCTCTAATTAATTGTAAAAAGTTCAAATAATTTCTCTTTTTTTATAAAAACGCATAAAAACAAAACAACAACAGTAAAAAGACCTACATTCGGTTTCTGTGTAGCACGTGTTAAAAGTTGCGGAGATGTAAAGAAAAACTTATTCCAATGTGGATTTTCTGTCTTTTTTTGTTTTTTTTTTTTAACAGATTTGTAAGTTGAAAACATCAGATCCATAAAGGCTTTTCATGCGCGGCTGATAAGTTTTGCGTCCAGAAGCTGCTTCACAAGTGAAAATAATAAAAGTTTAAAATGAAACATAGACGGAGTGAAGTATGAAAGAGGAAAACTGCTGAGTGTCCGCCTGGATTACACTGTCTATTACATTATATTAGTCGGACTTTGGAGGACTTTCACAAACAACTGCGCGTCTTGGACAAACTTTACGCGTGTTTTTTTTTAAGGCTTTTCCTACTAAAGTGTGTGTGTGTCAGAGAGTTTCGATGGAAGCACAGAATAAAGGAAAAAATGAGTGAGGGAAAAGAAGAAAAAGGGGAAAGGCGAGTGTAGATAATGCATCAACCTGTTCTCTTGTTTTCTGAAGAAGTCAACTTTCACGCCAGTGGTTGGACCATGTGGACAGCCCCGCTTCTGCTCCTCAAAGCCCGGCGTCCACTCTCTCACGGCGACAAAGAGGACACAAAACCGACGGGACCCAAAAAATTAAAAAAAAAAAAAAAAAAAAAAAAAAAAGGAAAGAAACAGAGAGCAGAGAGAGAGACAGAGAAATCTAGGATCTAAGACCGCAGGACCATTACTTTAAACGACAAAGCGTGCTCGTTAGTCCTTTCCTTTTCCCTTTTGTGTGCGTCCTCTCTCCTCGGAGTGGCCCCTCTGGAGTGAAGTCAGAACAATACTGCCGCTAAAACTCTGGCACTGTGCGCAAGTTGCCGCGGAGAAAGAGCAGCTTCGCGTCTTGTGTTGGTTTTTTTTGTTTGTTGTTTTTTTGTTTTGTTTTGTTTTTTTTTGCTGCGTCTTGGTTCCACCGTTATTTCTTCAAGAGGTTTATTCAGCGCGTAAAACCTCTCCACCGGTCCTCACTTTTTGGCATCCCGTCTGTTGCTTGCTCGTCCTCGCTAGAAATCAGGGTTGAATCACAAGAGTGTGGAGTGTGTGTTGCGGGGGGACAGTTTGCAGCGCTACCGTAATGCCTCTAAAGCAGGTGCGCGTTTTCATCGCTGCCCTATCCTTGCAAAGCCCTGGCGCACAATAGGAAAACAGCAGCCGGTGAGAGGTATCTGTCTCTCTCCCTCTCTCTCTCGCTCTCTCTCTCGCTCTCTCTCTCTCTCTCAGTGTGTGTGTGTGTGTGTGTGTGTGTGTGTGCAGGGAAGGCACTGATCTTTTGACCTCTCTTTGCATCCCGGCTGAGTTGTGCTATTGTGGAGGCAGAGAGGAACAGATGTTAGCCTGCACAGAGTTGGAGCTCAGAAACCGTCAGAAACAAAGCCCCATCACCCAAACAAGAAAGACTCTACTGTCAAACATATTGGATTTACACACAGCTGAAGTTCACCTGCAGATTTACATTTATTTATAGGCCTAAATAATAATTAATCTATTTTATATCACTCCAATAACCCCACCCCTCATCCCCCAGGAAAAAAAAAACCTTAAATATTATATAGGTTTATAAGTTGCTTAAATAGCAATATAAGTAAGTAGTGCTTTTACAGACCGCTAACTTTTATCTTTTTCACAATGTATTGATTTTTGTCAGAAAGATTTATGCCAACCTAAGAAATCCCCGATTCCACAAATAAAAATAATTGTAAAAATTTAAGTGGATTCACTCTTGTTATACTTACCTTGCAAATAGACATTTATATTGTGATTGGACAGATTTTACTGTCTACCTACCTCACTATGTCCTTTATGTATTTTGGAGGCTTGACAACTCTTTTTTGCAGAGTTATTACCACCTTTTTTCTCCCTCACCACCACATTCATTTACTAATTGACAGCATAATCAGTGCTGAGATTACTGTGTCTGATGAAATTTGGAAATTACATCATATCTGTCCCTGCAAAAAAATAATAAAGGAAGGAATAAAAGAGTACCATAACTCAAAAGAAGATCCTGGAATAATTTTTGCTTTGGCCATTAAACTGGATTCTGCCCTCCTGTCTTTTCACTATCTAAGCTTTTACCATTGGAAAATGATGGCAGTCTATCACAGCAGCACCCAACAATGGGCCACGACCGCAGTAAATCACAACACATTCATTAGCACGATCAATAGCACTAAAAATATGTGTGTCTGTGTGTGTGCCAGTGTTTGTGTGTGTGTGTGTGTGTGTGTGTGTGTGTGTGTGCATGGGACTGTGTGAGTGAATTTTACTTACTTATGGTACTTACCTCTCCTTTGAGGCCGACAAATGTTTGCTGGGAACACTTTGTTATACGTCTCCAATAAATCCCTTGAGAATTGACAGGCGCTAATGTGAGCAACTTGATGGTGATGAGTGATGCTTTTGTAAGTGGCTGTTATCACCAAGGTGCATTTTCATGTTTCAAGACAGTATGAATGAAATAAAGTTCATACGTGAACCCTGACAGACAGTTTATCTAGTTCAAATCTGCACCCACAGACGTCACAGTGACTGCATCACTCATGTGTGTTGCTGTGTAACTTCTGTCACAACTGCGCATTTATATGTCACTTTAAACCAATAACTTCTCTTATCAATACCTCATCTGTTTAACTTCAGTTGCACCTTCATTGTGTATTTATTATTTCCCCAACCCCCTTCTGTTTATTGTAGTTCATGTACAGTATAACTGTACTGAACTACTGAACTGAACTACAATGGAGGCTTGTATCTTAATAGCAAATTGCCATATATATCTATGTATTATGTATATTGTCTACACAAAATGTTTACAACAAATGTCGCTATTATATTTCTCTATGCATATTGTTTCTGTAAAATTTTCTATGTATATGGTGTTGACAGGAAATTCTATATGTATATCTGTTTACATATAATACAATGTCCAAAATAAGTATTGTACATGGAGTGCATAAGCTCAAAATAAACAATAAAATGAAAAATGAAAGTATATTTTTAGAGTTACTGAAAATGTTTAGTGTTCATAGGTTATAGTTACATAGTTATCAAAAACATGGGAAGAAATGCTTCTAGGACCCAAAAATGTGTTTGTTTGAGGTGGTCTTTGGCAAAAGGGGCTAAAAGGATGGCAAACTGGAGGAAAAGTCCAAGGCACTCTCTTTAAATATTAAAATGCTTTTATTCTCACGGCATGGTCATGTGTAGACCTAAAAAACATTTCAACACGTTTCAGCTTCAAGCCTTCGTCAGGGAGTGAAAACTAATCTACTTATATTGTATTCTATTTTGATATTCTTTTGATATATTTGTATATTTTTCTACTATGCTCTTCTTGCATTTTGTGGGTCCTTTGAGTCTTGTAATTTCATCTTTCTATATGTAAGTCACATATGGAAAAATCTGAAAATAAAGCAGACTTTGACTTTTGACTTTGACTGTTTGGGGAATTGTAATTTATTTGTTGCTTCTTGTCATTGTTTTGTAAAATCACAAAAAATGAAACAGACACTCTTGCTTGGATTGCGGGTTCTGCATATCTGAGCCAGGCCAGGGTAAACCAGGCCAAGACCGGATCAAAACAGAACCTGAACATGACACATCTTAAGTCAACACCTCTATTCTTGTTCATGGTGACTTAAGGAGGAAACTGCTGCTTTGGCCCTCTCACCCATGTCCCATTCCCATTTTCGGAGCCCTTCTCTTCCTGTTAATCAGGGGGAATAATTATCAAAGTGGACAGGTAATTAAATTAAAACATAAGTGGCTACATGAGCTGGGTTGGCTGTACTACAAGGTTTTTCCAGGCTTAATTAAAGAGAAATATGGGAGTGCTCACCCACAGTGTCACAGAGCTGGTAAAAATTAAAGAAAGCTCCTGCCACCAACTTGAATAACTTAATCTGATCCATTCAAGGCAGGATTTGGATTAATAAAAGGGAGGTGATTCGGGCCTGTGTGTGTATACGTGAGGAAGAATTCTTCTTCACTGCTCAGCCCTGACCGGATCAGTTCCACAGACTGTGTTGTTTGTTTGCCTATGAGAGCAAAAGCATATGTGTGGTGAGCGGGAGCGAGGGAGTGCAGAATGCGTGGTAGACACATTAAAAAACTGCAAGCTTTAGCAGCCATCTGGGAATAATGTCGTAAAATAAAGCTACAATAAAATAAAACTTACTGCTGTTGATGTTTACAAACAACCCCCACAAATCCCTATAATGCCTTGAGACTCAACCCAAAAGAGAGGCCTCAAACAAACACACACACACACACACACATATACATATACAAATAAACAGACTCAGACTGGGAACACAGTGCACAGACCAAATTATCCAAACATTCACAAACATACTCATATGTGCCCACACCCATTTTGGTACGCATATGAGTGTGCAAGTTTACAAATAAAGACAAAGTTGGGAGGCAGCATGCACACAGTAGTGCTGCAAATGCACACACGCATTCATAAACAAATGCAAACACACCACCGCTGACTCTGTGGTTATGCAAAGACAACAGACTGTGGCTGCAAAATGTTACTATCTAAGGGTTGGATTTATAACAGTAATAAATATTTTCCCATAGTAAAATACCTGTGACCGACAACTGCTGTGTGTGTGTGTGTGTGTGTGTGTGTGTGTGTATACATGTGGCTTTAATGCAGACAGTGGCATCTGTATTAGTCTCTCAATAGCTCTGATTGCTGAGGGGATCCCAGCCAATCACCACCTGCTTTCTATTAGCCACTCATAAACATGTTTACTGTCACAGCTGCTCCACATCACAAAACCACACAGTCGTGTACGCACACTCAAGTGAACAGAGAGCCAATGACATATGAGCAAAATGTGTTTATCACTCCTCTCTCCTTGTCTTGGCCTTTAGTTGGAAGGGAATAATTAGGAGTACCAGCCAAGGCAGTTGGTGTGTGTGTGTTAACAAGTTGTTTTAACACACACTCAAATACTTTTTTTTCCCCATATGCAGGGGCAGTAAGAGAGAAAAAGAGTGAGAGGGCGAGGAGGAGGATTTCATTGTAGGTCTCAAGGACTTGTTTTTTTTTTTTTTTAAACACTTTTGGCCGGTCCCAGAACAAGTCTTTAGCTAGTTAATGTTTAAGGCTGACAGGTACACGCTCACACCGATGAAACTCCAAAAACCCAGAGTCAAGGATGTCTGTGAGGAGTTGGAAACAGAAGAAAGAATCTTCACAATCTTTCTTCAAAAGAATAAAAGAAAATAAATGCGAAAATGAAAAGAAAAAAATACACGCATTATTTTCCTTTCTTTAGTTTCAGGGAGAAATGACCATGATATGTAAGGTAAACCAACAAGGATATTTTAAAATCTCATCATATATCATGTATCACATCATTAATGTAGTAATTATAGTTATTTTAAAAAAAAATTGTATTATGTTATTATGTTGCAATAATGCAAATGTACATCTTCTTAAGAGACAAGCAAGAGTTTTATTTGGGGGAGCACAAACAGCTTTTTCAGTTAGCAATGAACTATACGGAGGTACATTTATCTTCAATAGACTGATTTAACCTCATGTATAGCAGTGAAAAACAGATATTAATGCAAATATTTCATTCCCAAAAATCATCAGTATCTAAATTTTTTGCTCAGGTATATAATAAATACAAAAAAAGAAGCAAAATCAATCAATGACTGACTGATAATTAAAGACTCTGGTGCTAAAAGAAGTCACATTTTTGGACAATTCAAGTTGAGCATATAAACATGTTGTATTTGTTTAACTACGACCACCCTATAAATATTCTTAACAGACCTTTTTTGTGACTCCAGCACTTTTAGCACCAGAGTCTTCAATTATTTGTAATCTGATGTTTTTTCTGAAGATTGCACACTTCAACAGGATGATTTAATGTCATTTGAGACTGCCAAACACAAATGTACATAAACTTCTCAGTATATTTCATAGAAACTTCACCAGTAAGAAAGAGGAAGAAAAAGAAGAAGAGAGTGAAGTAAGAAAGGAATAAATTATTGTGTGATTGGCAATTATTTGTAAGTTACTGACTGAATATCAGGTTAAAACTAGTGTATCAAGGAGCAGGTGTGTGAAACAGCCTCAGTGATGCTACATGGAGGCTAAAGATCCATGTCTGTTAAGGTGTAACCTAATACGCACCATTTAGAAAATATCCCTGAAATCCTATCCCTTCATCTGCTCACATGCAGGACAAACAAACACACGTTCCAAAAGACACACACAAACACACACATGCATTTGCGCAGCCTTCAAGTCCCTCCCTCAGTGCGATCTTGTATCAAAGCAAACAAATGACATGCTGTCTTCTCCTCTCTCCCCCCACTGTCTTTTTTGATGTGTGGTTGTGTAAAATGACACGCCGTATCTCTCCAGCTGACATTATCACTCGCCGGCGCGCTCACATCTTCCGGCCGCACGCCTTTCCCACAGGAATCCCTACAGCAGGGGTCTTTGTCTCCAAAAGAATCACACACTCAGACACAGAAAGATGTGGAATAGCCTCTATGATTTTACCTCTGCATTGTGTGACTGGTTCAAGACTGGGAAGGATGGTGAGGAAGAATAGGATTGACTTTCTTTAGCAACCTTTTTGCTGTGTGTGTGTGTGTGTGTGTGTGTGTGTGTGTGTGTGTGTGTGTGTGTGTGTGTGTGTGTGTGTGTGT
>JAPTGZ010000022.1:24470809-24483649 GCA_029814645.1 Fowleria isostigma | reverse complement strand
CCATTACGATGGAGACGAAGCCGGATATCATCAAAAGGTCGGAGAAAGGTGAGACGCCGACGAACATTGGTAAAGCCGGGGGGGTATTTAAAGGTAAAATCCGACTTACGCGCAAATTCAGGTTACGATGCCTGCGTAGGAACGGAACTCGTTCGTAACCCGAGGACCGCCTGTACTGATATATGCTGACAGTAGTAATCCAGACAGAATATTCACGTTTGAGAGGCCAAGTGTCAGCCTCTAACTAATATCTATGTTGTCATTTTGTGTTTTGAACTAATGTACCACCCGTTTCCTATCTCCCAATCATCAAGTCAGTCGTGTTTCTGCATCCAGGTTGCCAGTTCACAACTTGGAACATTTCTGACCACAAATGTCTGATGTTACTAAACCTAAAAGGCCTCATTATTATTCACAAATAAATGGTGACAAAGTGAGAAACAAAACAAGGATATGTATAGAACATGCTTTAGAAAGATGGAGACGGCTGAAAGCATGGAAGAATGTCCGTCCTCACCACCTGGTGAGACCTGGTGAGGAGTCCTACACCGACCGTTTCTCAGTATCAAGAACTAAGAGTACAGTCTTGTGAACTCGGAGAGTACAGTCTTGGTAAGAAAAGTCCCAGAGAATGGACTTCCTAAGAATACAAGTCTTTCTGTAATTGAACAGCTGGACTTGTGAACTTTCCTCCCTGTCTCTGCTGTATTTACACCTTCTGTTCCAGAAAGTATTTCCCTTGAATCACCACAATGTCACTGGTTTGATTTCAGTACATTTGTACTGGTATTTACATGTCATTTACACAGTGGTTACTGGCTCTCACCACCCGATGAGAGCCAGTGAGAGATACTGTTTCCCCGTCTCTGGTCTCCCGCCATCTCCGGTCTCCAGCAGCTCAAACCCAGTGGGTCTCAACACCACTGCCACTGTGGGTGAGACCCGGTGAGAGTCACTGTCTCCGGGCTGCGGGAGACTGGAGATGGTGGGAGACCAGAGACGGGAGTCCAGGTGTGAAAGGTTGTTTTGTTGAACAGTGTTTGGGAATGTTATTTAAATTGGTATTATAGATTTTGGAAAAGTAGTGTCTCCGCCTACACTTAAGGTGGGACTAATGCTCCTTTTCCACTACATTGTACCAGCTCGGCTTGGCTCAGCTCTACTTGGCACTACACAGTTTGCTACAGCTCCATTTCTTTTCCACTGCACAATTGGTATCACTTTGGCGTGACTGAGATGGGAGAGCAGAGCAGAGCCGAAACCCGAAACATAAGTTTCAGTATGGTAAACAGTAATGACAATATGGAGGTTCTGCTGTACTTGTTGCTAAGTCTGTAGCTTTTGTCACAGAAAAAAAGACACAAGAGAGCCAAAAACAGATACAAGTAGAGACACTAAACACGCCTGAAAAGCAAAGGAAAGTTATGAAAACAATGCAGATGTACAAAGCTGAACACCAGTGGGTAAGAGCTGCCAAGAGACCATGTCTAATGGTAAGGTAATACCTTATATACAATAGATGTTGCATTGAATGGACTATGTGGACCAAGCTGTGAGTAAAATGGTAGAGGCTATCTGTAGATCTTCTCTGCTATCACTCTTATTGGTGTATGATGTTTGCATTACGCCTTGTGTATGTGGCAAGGACGAAGAGGGCCCAGGCGGGCTTCAAACCCCAGACTCCCGGGTAACACGTGCACTAACCAGTCGGCCAAAGGGACATCCCTGTGGCCAAGTAGCCAGGGCACATGATCAATCAGAGGCATAGTGACGTGACCATTACTGTCACTGTGTACGTGACGACACTGTCTGACCAATCAGTGGCTGGCAATAAAATTTCAGTGCCAACTTATCCCAAATAGAACCACTCTGAAGGTAGTACGGAAAAAAAAGTATGGTTACCTGTTACAACCTCCAGTGGAAAAACACCATTAAAAGCAAGAAGAGTCAAATCACACCAAGCCAAGTCATGCTGGAAAGATGCAGTGGAAAAGGGGCACAACACCCACACAGACCACTCCCCCTGCAGGTTTATAAGTTCAGTTTCCCCCTATTAGTTATTAGAAACAAAAAAATATCTTGGATGAGAGATGAAACATTTTCAAAAGAGCTAAACCAGTCCACATGAACCTAGAAGAACTACTAAGAAGAATGATGACTTGGGCAAATGAGAACCTACACTGGCATTTCACCAGTAGATGCCACTAAATATTTATCTCTCATATTTAATTTTAATAACTTTGGTACTTTTATCCAGACCATAATTAATTTAACAGTTTTTTGTTTTTTTTTTAAATACAATTAAAGTCTGAGATACCCACAGACAGAAGCACTGACTGACTGGCACAACAACCATCATTCACTCCAAGACCAAACAAATGCTAGTCGTCAAAGATATTATACACCTGAAGGCAAATATTAAATGCTACCAAATTTAAATCATATATATCAATTATTTTAAATAATTATGCAATAAAAACAATTTCTGTCATTTGAGAGCAAAAAAAATCTTCACCGCCTCATGAAGACAATAAACACATAAATGCATTTTTTTCCAAAGAACAGTCAGACAAAGCTACACTCTTAAAATAAAGTTGGAATAAAATATTTTACCTTTTCTCATAAAATGATTGTCACAGTGTGATTTATTCTTGATAAAGTAGAACTGAATATGTAATCATTGCACATGGTCAAAAGTGATTACTGATGTGTATGAATAGAAATAAAAAGAGGAATGTGTCTGAAAACAAAGTTGTTCCAACTTTATGGGCAACAGTGTGTAAATCAGAAAGTGTAAATGGCAAACTGTTCAGGTTTTAAAAATACAGTTTAAGTATTCTGAGTTGTTGATAAAATTTTAGTATGTAAGTTTGCAAAAAAACATTAAAAAAAATCACTACATAACTAAAACATTGTAGTACAACATACAAAACCTTTACCTTATAATACTTTACACTAGAGCAGGGGTTCCCAAAGTGGGGGTCGTGAGATGGCAATGGGGGGGGTCACAAAAAGTTTTCAGAATCCTCTTGATGTGGCCCCTGAGGTGATTATGACAGGTCAATGACAGTGTATTAGCAATTGCAAATTGTAAATAAGAGGATTGCCATATATGATGAAAGTGTGGCGAGAAGTGGAGGATTAATGTTTCAATTATTAAATAAAAAAATTATAGATTTTTTAAAGGGACCAACAATGCCACCTGGGGACTTGCACCCCAGGATATGTTGCACAGATACACTAGTGTAGTAGAAAAAAAAGACAAAGGTTTGTGACTGAAACCAGGCAGACAGAGTAGTTGACAAAAAAAAGGTATTTTTATTGAAATATTGCAAATTAATTAAGGCTGAGCTGGAACGGCTAAAAAAAAAAGAGAGAAAAACAAGTAAATGTAACAATTATTTTATTTAACAGGTATTTAAAAGGCTGGCTGTCACAATATTAAAACCTCTAAAAACTAAAGCAGAAATCTAAAATCAGTGGGCTAGGGGTTCAGTGGGCAGCAGACTATCAGAGAAGTGGCTTTTCCCACTAACCGGGGGTGTAACACAACAAAAAAGGAAAAATAAACTACAAACCATGCATTTAACGTGCCCAGTATCTATCAGCATGCAATGGGAGTGAAGCCCTCGCCACGGTGCCTATCCTCCCACCTGATGACACCCAGACCGCACTGAAACAAAAAAAGGAAAAGAAAACTCCCTGCAACAAAAGAAACAAACTGAACAGTTAAACAGAAACACGACCACAAGGATATTCAAACTAAACAATTTCATAAATCATAAACCAAAGCAATTTAATAGAAGTAAAAATGGCAAAAGATACAAAACATTCCAACTCAATAGCTGAAATAAAGAAAAGGGCTGGCTGAAAAAAAAGCAATGAAACAAACAAAAGAAATTAAAAATCAAAACTGAACAGCAATCAAATTAAAAGAACAGCAGCAGGTGAGCCTAAAAACACAGAGAAGGCACATGTTAAAATGACAAAACACAACTTTAAAACCACCTTTAAACATGAAGACCCTACTCACCACTTTGAAGAGCAGCCACCACCAGGGACCAGCAAGAGACAGAACTGAGCCCACCTGCAGCCTTTTATACTCAAGCTTTAAAAGAGGAGGAGGGACTAAGGGAGGAGTTGAAGAGAAGCTGCATTCACACACTTACTCACTCACTCTGAGGTTCACTACAATCTACCCCCAGGTTTTCAATCGTCAGCCCGACAATTGGCCGTCACTGTCATGGCCTAAATACAACAGAACCACTAAGCACAGGTCTCAGAGAATCAGCAACCTCTACAGCCCTACTCCCAGCAGCCTGAGGAAGGTGGTGAAGGTTGAGATGTCTGCCTGCATTTGAACGGGTTGTTCTTCTCAAGGGGGGCCTCACTGGTGCTTGATATTGGATGCACTGGACCTTCACCTGGCTGAGGGGTTGTAGTGGTGACTGGCTGAGTGAGTGGAGGGTTTCCTGGGACAACTGTGGGCTCAGTGACCACTACAGCCCAGTCACCATCAGAAGACAACTCCTCTGCTGGGCTCAGTCCCATCCCATCAGGGGGCTCACTGGGGGAACAATCTGCAATGCAGTCCATTTTGCTTTTTAACAATGAATGATGAACTTTCTTTACCTGCTGGAGGTCATGCCCAGGAGCCACGGCGCACACAGATACTCCCACTCCCGGAGCTTTCAACACCATCGTGCTATCGTGGACCAAATGTCTTGAATTTTGTGTTGGCCCCCTACTCCAATGTCTTTCAGAAGGACCAATTGACCTTCTTGCAGGGGGCTGGGGGGGGGGGGTATTGCGAACATGCTGGTCATGGTGCTCCTTCCACTGTGCAGCTGCAGCTTCCAGGTATCTGGTTGCGCTCTCAAAAGCATAACGTAGCTGGGTCTGGTGTTCCATGATCCAATCATGGGGGTGGCCAGCTAAAGGTTCCTGTACACTGCCCAACAGAAATTCAAAAGGTAATTGTGGTTCCTGGCCAAACATTAGAAAAAATGGGGACTCACCCATGGACTGATGTGCAGTGGTGTTATAGGCAAATGTCACTTGAGGCAGGTAGTTGGACCAATCCCTCTTCTTCATGGTGGGATGAGTACGGAGGTGGTTGTGTAAGGTGCCATTAAACCTGCCACATTGGGGATTTCCTCCTGGATGGTAAGGGGTGGTGCGGCTTTTCTCAATGCCATACATATGGCAGAGCTGGAGCAAAGTTACTGCCCTTGTCAGAGTGGAGGTGACCAGGCACACCAAACCTGCAGAACCACTCGTTGACTAATACTTTGGCCACCATAGATGCCTGCTGGTCATGGATCGGGATGGCTTGGGTATACTTTGAAAACACATCCATCATAACAAGGATACCCCCCCCCAATTCTGATTTGGATGGGAAGCCAGCAAGTGGCCCATATATGCGCAGACAGTAGGTTGAGTGTCTTTGGCTACCTGGCAGTGCTCACATTCCTGGCACCACTGCTTGATCATGATTCCAGGCCAATAGCACCGCTAATGGACCAGCTCTATTGTTCGCTCTGCCTTTTGGTGTCCACGTTTATTATGCAACTGTTGAAGTACCTGGGTCTTGAGTGATGCAGGGAGTACCAACTGGAGCACTTTGTGGCCTCGGGGGGAGGATGACTTAGCGATAGACCCCTCCTCCTTGCTCCACCAGCCAGTCCCACTGTCTGGCCAGCACAAGAACCCCTTTGAAAGATTGGTGGCACTCAACTGTATCAGGGCCCCTCTTTTTGGCCAAAACATCAGGAACTCTTTTATAGTTGGATCAGCTTCCTGTAAGACATGTGTTAGAAAAATTCGGAGGCACAGAGGACAGAGTTGCTGGATTCTGGAATCAGATTTACTTGCAGCAAGGAGTCAAGTTCATAGATACAGGTGTTGCAGCAGTTGACTGACTAACATCAGAAAGTCTAGGTTTTTATAGTGCAAAACCCATTGGTTCCAATGCTCAAACATTGACGATGTAATGTCCTAATTCATTGGTCCAAGTGTCCAAACATTGGTGACACATGTGTTGACATGTCCTGATACATGTCCGGCTAAATGTACTGTTCTGTATTGTACATGTACTGTTGATATCTCCAGAAATGATGCCAGCAGTGGCGTCTCCTCACAGTATCAGAGAACAACAGATAATCTTCAGGAGATGGACTTTGTGAACTGACCTACTTACTGGACATAGACTAAAATAATTCTAACAACATGCAAGTCAGGGGTAGAATAGCGAAGGAAAGCTGAAACAGTGGTCTGGGTCACTTTATTCTCCTCAATTACTTGTTGCAACATTTCTGGGACTGACATGCGTAAAACTACATGCTCTGAGGTGCTTGGGGGATGCAGCCTGGAGAGAGCTGTTGTTACCTCGAAGGCCTGTATTTGATGGTGAAGTCAAAAGAAGCCAACTGTGCAGCCAACAATGCTCTGTAGCACCCAGCTCTGCTGTGGATAAGTAACTGAGAGGATTATTGTCTGTATACACCACACACCTCTGTCCCAATAGATATTCCCTGATTTTTTTCCTTCAAAGCCCATTTAAGGAGGAGAAATTCCAATTTCTCTGAGCTGTAATTTGTCATGTTGCGTTCTGTTGGCTTAAGGTCCCCAGCTTACATATGCAATGGGTCTGACCTTACCCTGCTGTTTCTGGGAGAGTACACCCAGACCACTGTAGCTGGCATCAACTTCCAAGATGAAGGGTAGTGAGAAGTTGGCATAGGTCAGGACCGGAGCCAACACCAACCTTCTTTTCAGGCCCTCAAAGCCCTGTTCAGAGTCTGTGTCCATGCAGCTGGAAGGCTTATGTCTGGTGGTTTTTGGGCTTTGGTGCCAGTGAGCTGGGCAACCAGGCGATGCAGAGGGGCTGCCAGCTTGGCAAACCCCTCCACAAAACATCTGTAGTAGCTTGCAAATCCTAGAAAAGAGCGCAGCTCTGACACACGGTTAGGCCTTGGCCACTGCAACAGCCTCAATTTACCAGGATGAGTAGCTACGCCTTCTCTGGAAATGATGTGACCTAGGTAGCTCATGTCTGGCCTGAAGAACGAACACTTCTCCAGCTTGACCTTGAGTTCTTCTCGTTGCAGACAACACAGCACAGTGTCCAGGCACTGCACAAGCTCTGTCACACTAGCAGAAAAAATCACAAACCAAAAGGCAGCCAATTCCACTTGAATAACTGGAAAGGGGTGCAGAATGCAGTCTTTGCCTTATCCTTCTTGGTGACCAGTACTTGGTTGTATCCAGCAGCCAGGTCCAAGGTGGAGAACCAGTGGGCCCCTGATAAGGCATCGAGGGACTCCTTGATACAAGGCAAGGGGAATGCATCCTTGCGAGTATTACTGTTCAAGGGCCAGTAGTCCACACACAACCAGAGGCTGCTATCGTTCTTCTTCACAAGCATAATGAGAGAGGCAAAGGGGCGACTGCTTTCTCTAATGACCTGTTCATCCAGAAGTTGGTGAATGTGGGCCTTCGCCACCTCATACTCTGAAGGTGGAAAACGTCAATACCACTGTTGCACTGGCCCCTTATCTAGTAATGGGATATCATGAGAAATTATGTTAGTATGACCTAAATCTCTCTCATGGGCTGAAAAGATACCACTGTATTTCCACAGTTGCCTCCTAACTTCATACTGTTCTCCCTGAGTAAGTGCTGTTAAGTCAACTGCATCAATCTTATCCTGTACCAAGTTTGTAGTCTGTGAGGAGACAGTAGCTGCCACTCCCTCCTCTACAAGGTTATCAGGTGAGTCGACCAGGTAAGCCTCACTTACAGTACCTAGGACAGTGTGGGGAGTAGATTAAAACATCTTGAGCACCCACATTGACAACTGGAATGTACACAGTACCTTTAACCATGTGAACCATGGCTGGAGAGACAAACAGCCAAGTAGGCAAACCACTGCTAAGGGGCTCAAACAAAATCTGATCAATCAGGTGTGGGGGACCGGTGGCTGCCACCATTTTCATGGTACCTCCTGGAACTCTGCAAACCCTCCCCCTCCTTTTAATTTTACATGCACTAATTGTTTGGGAGGGGCTTTAGTTTGGGGGTGATGACACTGCTGAAGGGCCTGCTGAATGGGCATGGGAGCCTGTAACACAGAGGGCAAGTTAAAAAGAGCAAGTCCATGTTGTACAAGTAACTCCGAGTAACACTCTTTGTTTATGTTCATTCCTAGTACACCAGGGACTGAGGGTGCACTATGCGGAGTGTCTCTGAGAACTAACCCCCCCCCCCCCCACATCTGGTATGGCTAGCCTGTTAGCAGCACTTAACTGTAGCTAATTACAAGACTGGAGGTTTTTGGGGCCCAAAGGTTCAAAATCCTATATAAATGTGGCAAGGATGAAGAGGGCCCAGGTGGGCTTCAAACCCCAGACTCCCTGGTGAGAGTCACGCGCGCCAACCAGTCAGCCAAAGGGATATCCCTATGGCCAAGTAGCCAGGGCACATGAGAGCCTGGCTGGGCTTCGAACCCCAGACTCCCGGGTGAGAGTCATGTGTGCTAACAAGTCGGCCAGAGGGATATCCCTTTGGCCAAGTAGCCAGGGCACATGATCAATCGGAGGCATAGACTGTCACTATCACATAAAGAAACTTTCAGTCATTGTTGACACCATTGAGCTAGTGTCCACTACACAGAGGACCTGCATCCCTCCCATTAACACAGCAATATTTGGACTTTTGGAAACAAGTCTTTCATGACTAGCAGCTAAATTTGAGCCAGAAGAGCCCCCACCTGAACTTTGGCTCAGTGATTCAGGGGGTGATTCTGGTGGCAGTGGCTAGAGTTGGGTTGTGTAACAGGAGCTAGCTGTGACTGGATGGCTGCATAATCCTTCCTACACTCCCTAGCAAAGTGACCTGGCTTATGACACCTCAAAGCACATATTTTCTTACTATGCTGTGATTGAATTTGATGGCCCTCCTTAAGGGCTGCAAGGCTCTTTGTGAGGTGGGTCAGCTGCTCTTGCTGGTTCCTGAGGATTTCCTTCAGTTCACTCAACTCAGAACTAAAGGATGAGTTACCTGCCCCTTGGTGGTTGAACTGACTGCTTTGTACGGTGTGCCAGTAACCAAATGCATTGAGAACAGAATAGCTTCTGCCCCTTGTACCCCCATGCATCTCTTCTTGTTCCCATCTAATGGCCTCAGTACAGACATCTATCAAGGTGGCAGTAGGGTGCCCCAGACAAACGACTTGAGCTCTCTGTGAAGGGAACAATCAGAAATATGTTCAACAAATTGATCTCTGAACAACATCTCCCCATTAAGTGAACCCTGAGGAGATTTTTGTACAACCTTCTCCATTAAACACATTAATGCATGAGAGAACTCTTGCAATGTTTCACCATCTTGCTGCTTCCTGGAGAAGAAGTCTTCCTGCAGAGACACATAGGATTTTGTACACCCACACAGTTCTTTTAATATAGACAGGACCCAGTCTGGATCTACCCTGTCCTCTGGAGACCAATACTTTATCTTGTCCCTCGCTTCTTCCTCCAGGTAGGTGTAGATAAAGAGCACTTGGTCTGCTGATGTGACAAGCTGGGCAAAGCAAAGAGGGCCCGGGCAGGCTTTGAAACCCAGACTCCTGGATGATAGTCATGAACCTGTGTCTTTTTTGGTTTTTCTACCACACCAGAGTATCTGTGCAGCATATCCTGGGGTGCAAGTCCCCGGGTGGCATTGTCAGTCCCTATTTAATAATTGGAACAATAACCCCCCCCACTCCTTGCCACATTTTGGCGTTGTTGGCAGGATCCATGTTGCACTGAGGGTGGGTCCATGGATTCCTAATGTCTGGCAGCCTGCATGAAGCACTGGGATGTGCTTGTGGAAAGAGGGGGAGAGATGTAACAGTAGGCGGTCCTATCACTGTGCCTCTGGTTGATCATGCGTCCTGACTACTTGGCCAAGGGGATATCCCTTTAGCTGACTGGTTACCATGTGTGACTATCGCCTGGGAATCTGGGGTTTGAAGCCTGCCCAGGCCCTCTTCACCTTGCCACAAAAGGAAGACAGGAAGTGCTTTTGCTTTACAAGTGAGAAACTAATAACAAAGGCACTTAGACAACAACCTGCCAATGACAAACAGGTAAGGCATTGTTTGGCCTACAGGTTTGACTAATACTGTCACATTAATAAAAATAAACATAAAAAAGGCCAATAAATATTGTAAAACAGACATATTAACCTCAATAAACATTACATTACTGTATCATTTAAATCCTATCATGGTTGTTAGGCTGTTCTGTTCTTTTATGTTGTTATACTCATGTCTGAATATGCCTTTTACTGCATGAGTTCTGTGGACACTTTTTTTGTTTGTTTGTTTGATGTTTCATTCACTTCAAGGACAGTGGGGGTCCCCAGTCTCCAGCACCGTTATTTTGTGGGGTTGCAAGTTGAAAAGTTTGGGAACCCTTGCATTAGAGGAAAGATTAAATTTTGCTGTTTTTTAGAGTGGAACATTTTAACAAACAGCCCAAACATCCAACAAAAAAATCAAAGTGTATTTTATACACTTTATTTTCTCCAAAACCTTCATTTATGACTAATGATGAAGCTAATGAAAAGGCTCTGTATCCACTGATGTCTTTTGAAAGTAAAGCTGATTTGTAGATAAATTCTCTATTTTTATAAATGATTTTTTCATTTTATCTCCCGCAGCCCCTTGCACCTCTCTTCATCTTGGCCTAGAGAGCTCGCCACTAGAGTAGATTGTGTGATGTCCATGAATACTTTTGTCAATTTGCACATGCCTGGCCTTCAAGTCAGTGTCCATTTGGCACTGAGTCCACACTGATGGATTTGTAAACATTAGGACCACATGTCCATGTACACCTCCACACTCACACATACAATTTCTTTCTTTGACACTCGCTCACTCCCACACCTGTGTCCAGATGATTATGGGGCCACAAGGTGCCCTCTGACTCCATCAGCACAAAGGTAATCCTGTCACTCCACAGAAGAATCACCAGGCCTTTCTGCTTTCTTACTCAAACACAATTCTCCCCATTTGGCATTTTGACATCATATCTTCAGTCTCTTCAGTCACCCCAACCAGAGTCCTCTTTCTCTGTGCCTGACCAAAACACAGCTACAATAACTTTATTTTATTTTTCTCCCTCGCTCCATTGAACATCCAACCCTTAGCTCTCTTTTCTCTCTTTAATGTCTTTTTTGTCCTCCTCTGCATTTCTTCTTTCTTTTTTCTGACTTCCAAGGTCAGACAGGACAAACAATGCCACTGGTGTCTGCCTGAATGTGGCTCTCTACCCACTGCCACTGCTGTGGTTGCCTTGGCAACGCGCTAACCATTAATTTTCAATTAAAGCAGACAAAGAGATGACAGCTCAGGGTCCATGGAAGATGTCAAGAAGCAGTATTAATATACGACAAGTGAGCATAATTGTGTGTCCATTTTCCTCAGCTCTCATCTATGCTATCAGTGAAATGTGAAAGCGGCAGATAATTTGAGGGTGTGGAATATGCCGGTCACTGTTTTCTTTTAACCAAGACGCCTCTGATGTATCTCTCTGAAAAATATGGCATTCATCATTACCTTTATGAATATTTTGTCAGGGATGTTATTATTTTCATTATCACTCTATCACACAGATGCTATTTTACTTGCGATTCAGATTGTGACATGCATACACAAACACACACACACACACACACACACACACACACACACACACCTGCAAGTAGGATGTGTTGAGGACACGGCACTGACTATATTCTGTAGATAGTTATTAGATTTCCATTATCTAACTCTTACGATCAGACCTCCAGTTCATGCAAATATGTGCAGTGCCCTTAGTTTCTTTGTACAGTTTTGCAGAAGCAATTGTATACACATAAATCCACAGACTTGAGTTCAAATACAAACACAAACTAGTGCACATACACACACAAGGACGATGGACTTCACACAGACTGGAGCCTTGGAAAGTTCAGAGGAAAAAACATGTGTATGAGTAAGAAACTCAAAACTAGCAGAGAAAAGGTAAACCAGGGGAGCAGAAATAGACACAAAGATGAAGAAAAGAACATAAAATATTAGAAAAAACAAAAAGTGTACTGGAGCTGACACACTGGTGACATAATTAGAGATCAGTATTTGAGAAGGGAAAATCCTTTAGGGGATCTGCACAATTGCTTTTTTGAGATTTTTTTTATAGGCGGGTAAAAGCAGTTCACATGTGGTTAGCCTCCAGCGTAACATGTCTACGGTGATGTGCCACTGGTTCTACCTGAATAAGACCTGGAGCATTCTCAGACTAAGCCACAAACACATGCCTGTGAAACAAACTGAATAGGCCACAACACATGGCTTAAATGTGTGTGGTAGAAAAGGTTATAGAGGAAGTGTGCCATCCGTAGCAAGGTTGAGTAATCAGACGTATGCCAGGTCAGATAAGTACCAGGACTGACACTTGGACACATGGGAGTAAAACATGGCCTAATGCGGCTATTATTAACTGTTTTTTATATGCTTCTGTATGTGTAAGGAACATATAGGTAGTGATAAAGTGAAGACAATAATCTGCAAACAGGAACAAAATTACCAAAAATGTTAACATGGTAAAAATCAAAGTAAAGATAATTAATAATTAATAATTTTCTGATATTTTATACCAGGTTTCAGCTAACACATGTTTCACGTCACATGTTTTAGAGTTTTGTGCTGTATTTTATTGTATGAAAAGGGCTACAGAAATAAGGATTGATTGATTGATTGATTGATTGATTGATTGATTGATTGATTGATTGATTGATTGATTGATTGATTGATTG
>JAPTGZ010000022.1:24425065-24450510 GCA_029814645.1 Fowleria isostigma | reverse complement strand
ATATTTCAGAATATCAAATGAACAACTAGAAAAACGGTTTAAGTTAAGTGGTTAAAATGAACTTGACACAGACTGAGGTTATGGTAAAGTGACTGAATAGCATAAAAAACCGAAAGAGAAATATCACATTCAATGACTTCAAAAAGGGACAATTCAAAAAGTTACACAAGACAGGATTTGTAACAGTGGAAGAAGAAAAACACTGAAAATACAATTCTTCCTTTGGCAGCTGTCTCTTCTCAGTCCAACTCCGAACACTACATTGGAATACAAGTGGCCTAATATATTTTCTTGTCATTTAAAGATGAACTATGCAAGATTTTACTGTTTTGGTTCTTCTTCGTTGTTTTTGGAGCAGTTTTCTCCATGGTGCTCCCCCTACAGTTTCAGAGTACATATTGGCTTTAAAATCCTAAATCCTCCTCCAACCATGTGCATTTGTTTTCAGTGAAGCTGAAGGCAAAAAATGTTGATCAAAGATGAAACTGGAGCAGAGTGGGAAACTTTAGCCGGATATTGGAGTTTGGATTTGTTTTTACTTCATGGAGGAGGTTGCAGAACTAAGAACCCCCTGGTCATCTGGGTAGATGGGTCACATTGACACATTGGTTGTGGGCATATAGACTGCTGGTCTGGTGCTAATGTTAGCCACACAAGAGCAAGGAGGCAACAAACATCAGCAGTTCTCACTTGTCACCATGTCCCAGCCCTGTTAGTGATTAGCACGCTGTTATCCCAGGGCTAGTATTTATAACAACAACAATCTAGATCAGTGGTTTTCAAAGTAGTTACATTCGGGTAACCGCATAAAATTGGAGGGAAAATGAGAAAAAAAAAAAAAAAGAAGTGAAACAAAACATAAAAAACAGATGCTTATTATCAAGGATTATTATGAATTTACAGTGTGGAAACACGTTAGTTAATCATATTATTATGCTACACAGTTTAATAATTATTGTATAGATGTAACCCAGACAAAAATGTCAGTATATTACAATACAAACCTCAATTCCAATGAAGTTGGGATGCTATGTAAAACGTAAATAAAAACAGAATACAATGATTTACAAATCCTTTTCAACCTATATTCAATTGAATACACTACAAAGACAAGATATTTAATGTTCAAACTAAAAAAATTTGTTGGTTTTTGCAAATATTCATTCATTTTGCAGTTGATGGCTGCAATACCTTCCAAATGAGCTGGGACAGGAGCAACAAAAGACTGGGAAAGTTGAGGAATGCTAAAAAAAACACCTGTTTGGAACATTCTACAGGTGAACAGGTCAATTGGAAACAGGTGAGTGTCACAATTGAGTATAAAATATATCTCTGAAAGGCTCAGTTGTTCACAAGCAAGGATGGGGTGAGGTTTACTACTTTGTGAACAACTGCATGAGGAAATAGTCCAACAGTTTAAGAACAACATTTCTCAACATACAGTTGCAAGGAATTTGGGGATTTCATCATCTACAGTCTATAACATCATCAAAAGATTCAGAAAATCTGGAAAAATCTCTACTTTGCGAACAACTGCGTGGGGAAATAGTCCAACAATTTAAGAACAACATTTCTCCACCTACAAGTGTGAGGAATTTAGGGATTTCATCATCTACGGTCCATAACATCATCAAAAGATTAAAAGAATCTGGAGAAATTTCTACATATAAGTTGCAAGGCCAAAAACCAACATTGAATGCCTGTGACCTACAATCTCTAAGGCAGCACTGCATTAAAAACTGGCATCACTGTGTAAAGGATATTGTCACGTGGGCTCAAGAACATTCAGAAAACTATTGTCAGTTAACACAGTTCATTGCTACATCTCCAAATGCAAATTAAAACTCTACTATGCAAAACAAAAACCACACATCATCAACAACAATCAGAAATGCCGCTGGCGTCTCTGAGTCGAGCTCATCTGAGATTGACTGACACAGAGTGGAAAAGTGTGCATTGGTCTGATGAGTCCAGATTTCAAATTGTTTTTGGAAATCATGGACATCGTATCCAAAGAGGAAAAGGACCATCCAGATTGTTTTCAGCACAAAGTTCAAAATCCAGCATCTGTGATGGTATGGGGGTGTGTTAGTGCCCATGGCATGGGTAACTTGCACATTTGTGAAAGCACCTGTGGGAACGACGAGGAGGGCCCGGGTGGGCTTCGAACCTCAGACTCCCGGGTGAGAGTCACGCGCACTAACCAGTCAGCCAAAGGAATATCCCCTTGGCCAAGTAGCCAGGGCGTATAATCAATCGGAGGCATAGTGACAGGACCGTCACTGTCACACACCAATAACATGGAAAGGTACATACAGGTTTTGGAGCAACATATCTTGCCATCCAAGCAACATTTTTTTCAGGGACGTCCCTGCTTATTTCAGCAAGACAATGCCAAGCCACATTGTGCACATGTTACAACAGCATGGCTTCCTAGTAAAAGAGTGCAAGTACTAGACTGGCATGCCAACAGTCCAGACCTGTCTCCCATTGAAAATGTGTGGTGCATTATGAAGCGCAAAATATGACAACGGAGACCCCAGACTGTTGAGCAACTGAAGTTGTACATCAAGCAAGAATGGGAAAGAATTCCACCTGCAAAGCTTTAACAATTAGTGTCCTCAGTTCCAAAACGCTTATTGAGTGTTGTTAAAAGGAAAGGTCATTCAAAATGAATGAATATTCGTAAAATAGCAATAAAGTTTATCAGCTTGAACATGAAATATCTTGCTTTTGAAGTATATTCAATTGAATATAAGTTGAAAAGGACTAGTAAATCATTGTATTCTGTTTTTATTTACGTTTTATACAACATCCCAACTTCAATGGAATTGGAGTTTGTAAATAAATAGAGGTTCATGGTGTTATTTACAGTTAAAAGGGTTAAAAAAGCATAAATGAGTTAAACGTTGCATAAATGTGTTGAAATACTATTTCATTTACACTATGTTTCAAACATTTAAAACCACCTGGACATTAGTTTAAAAACAAAACATATGTAATGAATCAATGTATTTCATTCTGTTTTATTTTGAAAGGTGAAAGAAAGTGCAGTGCCTGTGTACAACCGTTCTTGCTCAATATTTGCATTAGCTTTACGCTTGTGGAACCGGAAGTGAACGTATTGCTAAGTGTTAACTTGACATCGAGAGGAAAAAAAAAAACGAAAGGAAAAGTTTAACCTGTCACTTTTTTGGGGCGGTTAAGTATGTTGACACGGTTTGAGATTGTTAAATCAGCAGTCGGGGACAAATGTTTTGTATTTGAGTACTATGGACGTTTTCAGCATAAATATAGCCCTGCGGCCAGGTACTTTTTCTAATTTAAGTGTAACTCTTTAGCTCAAAGTGTACCCTAACTCTTTAGCTCAAAGTATGTAGCTCATTAGCATTCACCGACTAAGTGACTGTGCTTCAGTGGATAAGAATTGATAACCCAGCTTTTTATAAGGCTGGTTCTCAGAATTCCAGCTTGGAATATGAAGTTTGTTTGGGTTTGGAGAGTTCTGAGACTGTCTGAAGAACCTTTGGATTACTATTTTCCAGGACGCCATATGTGTTGGCCACTATCTTGGGACATGGCTGCTCCTTCCTCCAACAGATGAACCTAGAGTCGACATCTACACTTTGAAATACTGATTCAGGTACCACTAAACTATTTGTTTTGGCTCGTGAGAGTTAAATTGACATTAAGTTTTGGGCCTCACTGCTCAAAAGCATCGCTCAGGTCTACATTTTTAGACTTAAAGTTGTAAGTGAATGGTGTAAGGTCCCATTGCAATATTAAGGTCAAAAGAATACTCTATTACTGTGAACCTAAGCAGTATTCTGATTATTTGTTCACTGCTATCTATTAATATAAGTTTGATAATTTAGTAAATTGAAAGTTCATTACATTTACTTATGTTTGGTCATTTAGGTTTTGATAGTATTATGTTTGAATGGATGTGATATGGTTATTGTTTAAAGAGTGAGTACTGTGTAGTAATTAATTATATTTTTATATATTTAGGTATCTAAGGAGTTAATTAGGAACTCATGGGCCCTTACCGTAATACACTGGATATAGATGGGCTCCACAGTGAGTAAAAGTAAGAAAACACATTCTAAAAGTCAATGTTTCTTGACACATTTTGTAGTATTATTGATGGATTTGCAAAGGGAGGCCCTGGCCAGAAGATAATGCTGTTTGGGGGGCCTTGGCATAGAAAAGTTTGGAAACCCCTAATCTAGACCATCACCAGGACAAGGAACATGTGTCATACAACACCAGGTAAGATCCAACATCAAGGCTGGTTATTATGCCAGTCCTATTCAGACAAACAAATTAGACATGGGTCATATAATGAACTACGTACATCTCACAAAAACTAGATTTAACTGACAGAATTCTGTGGTTAATAGTAAAAAAAAAACACTCCTAAAGCAGACTAAGGGTAATCTAGTAAACTAAACAATCATACACAACTGTGATTGTTAGTAAGTATGCTAATATCTCCGCTACCCAACAAGCATCCAGGTGTTCAGAAAATGAGTTTACAAACAAGTAAACACCATTAAAACCAATAGCATTGACCAAGAGCATGCAAACACACTGAAATACATGGAGTATAGAGACTTTATCTCAACCACAAGTTTCCACGTGCAGCAGCAACAACACCAAGTCTGCATCCATTTTGTTGCTTCTTTTTCTTTCAGCTCTCACCATTCTGTAAAAGCTCAATCAGAGCAGACTCATCTCCTGTTCCTTGTTTGGTCACTCTTTTTTACTTCCTCCATTCTCTGACAATGGCCATCTCTTTCTTTTCTCTGCCAGTTGTGCCATGGTAAACGCCTATGAAATGAAGTGCTGGCTTGTGTTCATATCGAGGTGGCGGTATGTGGCTGGGGGTATGTTTGTGTGTAGTGCTGTAAACCGAGATGTTTCTCGCAAGAGATGAGATCTAGGCCACTGGAATGATAGCAGAGAAGTTGCAAATGGCATGTTCGGCCCTAGAGACCCTAGTGGGAAGGGGGAGGGCATTTAACCAACACAGTTACTATGAAGCTGTTTAATTAAGGTAAAATTGTTACATAAGTCTGCTTTATAGTAAAGTGAAGGCAATTTTCTAAGCTTCCATGTTGAGCCACAGATTAGCCTCCTGAGACCAAGGAAAGCAACAGGTTTTTGAGTTTTGACCTTGTTAGAGCTGATATTGTTACAACACATAATGTTACCAAAAAAAAAACATTATAAAAACTCATATTATAACTGGTCAGTAATGGTTGCAAAATACTGAGTGCATAATGTAACAACTTTTTGCGCATAATGTTATAACTTATAACATTTCGTGCCAGCTGTTACATTATAAAGTGGGTAAAAAAAATCCTTCACATAATGTAATAATTTTATAACATTATAAGTGAGTCAATAATTTATAATTTGTAACATTATTGACCAGTTATAACATGAGTTTAAAAAAAAAAATTGTAACATTATGCATTATCGTAATATTTTGAATCATTATAACATTACCAGCCCTAACAGGCCTTTTAAAATGAAATAATTACTTATATTGCAAACATTGTGATGCAAAAATATTTTCAGATGCATTTTAAAAATATTTCTATGGTATGTCCTTTGCAGTGGACAATTTTGGTTTTTTTTTTGTTTTTTTAAAGCTGTGAAACTCTTGTCCACATGAGAACAGAGGGTCTTAGGAGGTTAAAGCAATAGACTGACATCCGGATCACTTCTTGTAAATCTCAACAGTGATTGGTAATTACAGCTGTCTATCACATATTTAACCCAATTACCTCCCTGAAAACACCTATGATTACCTAAAACCTGCATTGCTAGATAGATTTTCTACAGCCTTAAAACACAAACAGTAGATGCAGAAATCTCATGTCTTCTCAGACCATTTGAATTACAATATGCTGGAGGGTAATTACACAATTTTAGCCTAATAAACTGTTATTGGTTTAAATAGATAAAATGTCACAGTATTTCTACAGGTCGCGCTGCTTGCATAAAAAAAAACAAAAACAAAATTTATGTCTTCTGGCCATGTGGCTTCCTTGCGTATTCATTTTATCAGTGTGTGTTTACATGCAGAGTAATGCTCCACTATTTTTCCAAACTTGACAATATTTTGAACAGAAAGAGGTAATATAAACAGCATATCCTGCTTGGATATCTCTCGCAAATCTCATAAAGTCAAATGTTTTCCAGAAGACGTCTGATGGAACAATAGACGGAGGTTGAGATCACACACTGGAACATCCGACACTATTGACCATGTAAGCAGATTATTTGGAATGATGCCTTTTTTTGCAATTAGACTCTGGAGTCTTAAGACCAAACACTGAAAACTAAATTCTTTAACTCTGTACAAAGAGCTGAGAGTTTATCACAACAAGAATAATTTCTTCTTTTTATGATCTCTTTTGTAATTCCTTGATTAAAAGTACACAACTGATGTTAAAAGTAAATGTCCAGGAATGCATACTTTAAAGTATTTCGAAGTTTTTAGATGACTTTGGATTGGATTGTGGCAAAAAGTTGAGGCAGATGCAACTTTTTAACAACCCCGTGTTTTTCTGGTAGAGCACTCTTTGTCAGCACTCCCAAATGAATGAGGGGGCTGCTTGTGTTACTTCTCACATTGCTTTTGTCTATCTGCACATGGCCTTAGACCGCCCGCGTGTCACATGATCCTCCAGAAAACAGTTTTTGTAAAGTTGTGCAGTTGTCTGACAAAACACAAGGACATGTCAATAGCAGCACCTGTGCCATGCCATTAAACAGGAAATAAGTGAGGAAAAAGCCAGAAGAGACCCCCGATCCATACGTGTGTGGAGAGAATCTGCCACAAATGTATAAAGACACTGCCACATGAGATAAAATGTGCATGTTATTTGAGATATCTTTAATTCTGAACTTTTGCGCTTTGTTTTACGTGCATCTATGCAAATAGAGCGAAAAACAGAAAGAGCAAATGTTTTTTCTAGATGAACTTGTGCAAATTTCAGATTTAGGTATCAATATCAATCAATTCATACTAGCTCATTGGCTGTAATGGAGACAATAGTCCCTTTTACACAGCACTTCTGTTATGGGAATGTTTTGTCCTCGTGGGCCGATATCCTGCATGTTTTAGATATTTCCTTCTTCAAGCACACCTGGTTCAATTAATGATTAGCTCATCATCTATTATATGATAATGTAATTTTTTCCAGGTGTGTGGAAGAGGGAAATATCTAAAACATGCAGGACACCGGCCCTTGAGGACAGGGTTTGGACACCCCTGGTGTAAATGATGTGGTGGTTTCATCTGGTCCAACCTTTATCACAGCTTTGTAACACCTCTGGAGGTAGTACCAGAGCTGTGATGACGGTGGAATCATGATTCCAGAATGCTGTGTTAAAGGAACACCTCTCGTTTTGTAACCAAGGTGTGACGTTTTGATTACATTGTGTGTGCAACCCCTGTGCCAGGGAATTTAAAAATGAGCTTGTACAGTAAACAACCATATCAATATAACCAGAAAGATGTTGAACTGGGGAGACGCAAGGATCCACAAGCGTCCCTTTGGACAGAGGACTCTACCCATGCTAACATTATAACAGTGAAAGATGTGCCAACTCTGGAGAGGTTAGCTAAGAGAACCAACACCACTATGCTCGGGATATTTCTGATATGCAAGTTATATGTCACACCATACGCTGCACTGTGTTACCACCTCCTTGATTCTGGAGCGCAGGTCCGGTGTAAAAGTCCAGCCTGTCTCACTTCTGTTACTCCTTTGGCTTTGCTGTGGAAATCAGTCAATGGTGGAAAAAAGGTAGGATCATCCTCCCGCCTTTTTTCTGGGATCTCTGTGCAAAAGTAACTATAGATGTAATATTTTAGTTTTACACCCTTTTTTCTTGATAGATACTCAAGGAAAGAATTTAGTATTTAACATCAAGTAAGATTCAACTCTGACAGCATAGCAAATCTAGAGAATTTCAAGAGATCTTCAAGGAGAATTTTCTGCTTCAATACGTTTGGATTACATAGCAATAAACAGAGATGGACTTGGCTGTTGGCAGTGTGAAATCTGTCAAATACTTACTTTACAGTAAGTTTTCCATGTTTTTCCATGTTTATTTCACTAACACTATGAAAAAATGTGTTTTTAAAAGAAAGTAACATGGAAAACTTTTATAAAGTTAGCTACAGTCTTTTATTTAGGCAGTTATTACATTTAAGATTCAAACCTTCTCCTTGGTACTTAGTTTCTAATCAGAAAAATAGTTTTATTTTGTCAAACATAAACAGTAGTAATTGTAAAAGCTGTTTGTTAGTCATCGAAGCATTTACACTCATAAAGAATAACTTTATGACCTTTTTGCCCACTCCTCCTTATGCCCTTTGTCTGCCTCCCCCACTGTTTTGTGCTGTACAAGCAGTCCTACAGGCAGTAGCTTTTAAGATGCCTTCAGCTTCCATTGACAATCATGTGACCCCTGTCTTGCATGCCATGGTTTTCCCTTGAGTCTCCTGGGGTGGAGGAGAGGTGGGTGTCAGCTATTAGACCCTACTTAATATTCATCACCCCCTTCACTCACACCCATCTGCCCATTCAGGAGATGGAGAGAGGCTCCATTGAGATGTTTCTGTTTGAAAACTCCACCCCTAACAATATGCCTCCCATCCCTCCAAACTGCTCTGATGGGGTACTCCCAGAGGGGTCCTCCATAGAGGATGTGTTTGTGCATGTTTGAGCGTGTGTGTGTGTGTGTGTGTGTGTGTGAGTATGTGCAATGCAGCCTCAAGGGCCTTTTCTCAACACTGGAGGGGATGAAATGAAGAGAATGGAAGAAAAAAGTGGAAGGGAATGAAGGGAGAGGTTAAAGGGCAATATGGAAAAAAAAAACTGGGTGATTGGATAATGCTGACAGTTTTATGTGACCTACTGTGTGTGTGTGGAGGACACACGTACACACACAAACACACTTTTGCATTATTAAAGTGACACACATGAAACCATCAGATATGATCCAAGGCACTTACTGCTCGGAAATGCTTGTTTTGTTCAAAAGAATCAAAGTGTGTTTGTGAATGCAAGCGTGCGTAATATATATCATGTGTTAACAGAACTATTCACATAGCCAGTGGCTTGTAACCTATACCTAGTATGTAACCTGATCCTCAAGGGGTGAGGTGTAAGGAGAGATGTCAGATCTCAAAATCACTTCTGTAAAGGACGTACATACACACACAATGGCTCATTATCTTATGAGTGTGTCACCGTGGTTTTATGAGCTCCAGAGGTCGTATTCAGAGTATTGAAAGGAAAGCCTGAAGCAGACTGCCATACAGTTCTTTATACTTTTCCGCTCTTCTTTGCTTCCCTCCATTCCTCCCTCCCCTGCTGAGTCCATTAAAGACCTGCTAGTTTATCAGACCTAATGTAGCGTTAGCATATACAGCTTTTGCCTGTACCACACTCTATTCTCCCTATCTCTACCACTCACTGTGCATAAACCTCACTAATACTATCTCTGCCATTCACAGCGGATGGGGCCCGCTAACGATGCTAATTAGCAAGCGAACACAATGCACGCTTCATCTCCCCTCCCACCTGTCAGGAGTACATGCGGCACAGCCTCAAAAACCAGAGAAAATAACTTCCCTCTCTTCTCTTCTCTCCTCCCCCTCCTCCTCTCCACCCTCACTCCTTTGCGTTAGCGCCTTTTTATGTTTTGTTTGGTTTAGCTATGAAAACTCCAGGAGAAACTTTGCTACCTGTGTGTCTGCTTTGCTGTGTGTGCTCCCTTCAATGCCATTTTTTTTGATAAGAAATTGAGGAGGGGGTTGTGGAGGGTAGAGGAGAGAAACAAGAGAGACCAAACAAAATAGGAACATGACAGACAAGGGGGTAGAGGGGAAACAGAGAATATGAAAAGATCTCCTGCTGTTTACAGTTGTAACCTCCGTTCTACCCCATGTGACTCTTCAACAGATGACGGAAAGATTTATTGTAGAAGAGAGGGAAGAGAAATGGGAGCAAGAAAACACCAAAGAGACCGGTGGCCACCTAACCCTGCACCACACTCCTGTGACTGTCTTTATGCCCGGGTCCACACCTTGAGGGCATTCCTCAGTTCACCTCTCAGATGAAAAGAGTGAATATAGCCTTTCTAATGCTAAATAGAGTGGTTTGTTTCTGCTCCCTAGAGGATGCAAAATCCTGTTTCATCAATTCAGCCAGCTGCCCACACACACAAGTGCTTGTTGAGTGTATGTGCGTGGGCTACTGTGTGTGTGTGTGTGTGTGCGTGTATGAACAATACGTATTGTGTAAGTGGTAGTTAGAATGCAACAGCAAAAGCCGCTCTTTAAAATGGTACTCATATATTGAAGAGCCTACAGGGTTTTAGTAGCACTTGCTAACGAGGCATTCATACTGATCCATTACAGAGTAGGCTACCATACACACACACACACACACACACACACACACACACACACACACACACACACACACACACACACACACACACACACTATCATTATAAACCCACTTATGAATGATGTCCTTCCAGCCATATCAGTGTAAAAACTGGTGATGCTGTAGATTAGAGGCTGCAAAGTACAGTGTAATTATTCATAATTTATGGTGTAATTCTTTTGTAATAATGGTGTACAAGTAACTACTGATAATTATAAAGGAATGAGATATGAAATTTATTTGAGTATGGAAGAATACATACACTGCAGATATTCTGTTAACTGTCACCTATTCTGATATGACATTGTACTGACTCAAAATGAAGAGAAACATTTGGCCCAACATAATATATTTACATAAAATATAACATGAACTGGGCAACACGGTGGTGCAGTGAATAGCACTAGTACCTCACGGCAAGAAGGTCCTGAGTTCGATTCCGATTCCAATCTCCCACCATTCAAAGACATGCACTAATAGGTTAATTGGTTGTCTAAATTACCCATGGGTGAATGTGAGATTGATTGTTTCTCTCTACTATATGTTGGCCCTGTGCTTAACTGGTGACTTATCCAGGTGTACCCCGCCTTCGCACTTAAGTAGCTGGGATAGGCTCCAAGCCACCCTAGTGAGGATAAAGTGGGTTCAGAAAATTCCTATTTATACTCATCAGTATCACCTTTAACTAGGGATGGGTAACTTTCACATTTAAACCAATACGGTACTGATACTCATTACCTGGGAATCGGTGCTGGTACACAGCAGGACCTGCTTTAAGTACTTTTTGACACCATTTCTTCTCCCCCATTTGATGCTAGTTGTAGGTGAGGAGCGGCCAGCTGCTGCAGGTGCAGTGTCAGTGTCTATCCTTCAGTTCTTTCCAATATTGTCCATTCCTCAGTCTTCAGGTGTAGATTATGTTTGACTAAGTGTTTCCACAAGTTTGAGGTGATGCTGTTAGTGACGCGCAGGTCGGGTTTGTATTTGTAAACTGCAGGACCGCACTTAAGGAATTAGTTGACCCTTCCCACCCAAGTAACCCGTGCATCCTGTGAGTATAGGCACCCACAGAGTTGGGTGTACTTGATTCTGTGAATGACACCACCGAATACGGACCCAAAGTGGATGTCCACATGCGCCGGACAAGTCAAAACACTCCTCCAGTCTCTCCATGACACATGCAGCGCAAGGATGTGTTCAAGTACTGAAATGTGGTACCATCTGACTTTATGTGAATCAATACTCGGTAGTGCCCACGGAATTTGGTCGGTATCAATAAAAGCACCAAATTTGATATCCATCCCTACCTTTAACCAGGAACAATCTGTCAAGAATGACTGTTGGCACAGTCTTTTTGAAAGAGGTAAAAAGTTTTAGTCCAACTTAATGGGCAACAGTGGATAAACAATATAGCCAGTGAGATGCAATAGAGAAACAAATATCAGACTTTTATGGTTGTTCTTGTATCTTTTCAAACAAAGGGACAGAAAGGGGAAATGATATGCAACAGGTCTCTGAGTTGAACTGTGGGACATAGAGCCCACAGCCCCCCCATCACCCACCTACATGTCAAATCATGAACTCCAGAAAAAGTCATGTAAAGCCTGGAGACAGAATTGCAGTTTTCTCCTTGTGTTGAAATATATCAGTGTAAATATATTTTTCTATAATTTTATCATCTGTGAGTCACATTTACATCATACTCCCCTTCGTTATGATCTACAAATCCTGTTTTACAAAACACTGCATCATAGTTTCTATTTCTAATTCATCAATCCTTCAACCTGAGCCAAGATATAAAACATACTGTAATATTTTAGCAATATTTAAAGTATTTCATAATGTCAACTTTTTCATTAATAGTATGTTGGAAGTTTTCATTAATAAGAGTGATTGAAGTGTACAGTACTATACTCAATGAGCATTGCTGACCTTCCATGTTTACTTTGGAGAGATTTACACCATGAACACCATTGAACACATATTGAAATATTTTGAAAAGAATAATAAAAAATACTTAAAATCTGTCATATTTAAAATGTCATAGTACAGATTATTTTACAATGTCTGCTTCGTGGTTAAGGTGTTTAAGATGAAGACTAATGATGTTGCAAAATGGTCTTAATTTTCTGCCCCAAGATTTATTTCACCTGTCTGTCCACACAATCCAAAAAAAAAAAAAAAAAAAAAAATCAAAGAACTTCATATATTGTTACTACTTATCCTTAAAATAAATTCTGAATTATTCTCACTAAAAAATATCAGACACTGGCAGCATGTATCTCATAATATTAGGTTATTAGTACCTACTATTTAGAAAAATACATAGACTATTATTTGACTCCTTGAAATTCAAATATTTTCTTGTAACACACGCTTTAAGATGAAAAAATGCAAGAATACAGTACTCAGATACAGTAAGTTGTGAATAATTAGGTTGTGTTTTGTGGGCCTTTCTTCAAAGACTAATATCTTCCTTTAACTTGACTTGTGCTATATTTTTTTATTATTGAAGTAAACACCTCACAGATAAAGATAGGTACAGTATGTTTGAATGGATTATGTTGCTTTATAAATGCTTATTTATAATATTTATCTTAAATTACTTTGAGTCTCAGTGGATTGTGCAGCTAGCAAGTTGCCAGTGTAACTGTTCAACATAGACTGAACATCACTGACATCATGTCTAAAATCTTGGTTGGGTCTGCAGCTTAATTAAATAAATATATATAAATATTTTCCTCTTTACCTTTTAACACTTCTAATGTCCCTCATCCTCCAGTCATCTGCCTAACTACTGGTAATATTTACCTTTCCATTCGTACATTTACAGTCAAAAATCAACCTTTGTTAACATGTAGTGTACAATAAATGAGGATGATGATTGAAAATGTCCATATGAAGAAGATATCTACATATATCTAAAGATGTCTTTTTTTAAAGGAGTTAGATAAAGCCACATGAAGACAGAATAGCATATGGGAACATATTTGTGTACCAATACAATATATCAAACCCCATTTCAATGAAGGTGGGGCGTGTAAAACCTAAATAAAAACAGAATACAATGATTTACAAGTCCTTGTCAACCTATATTTAATTGAATACACTACAAAGACAAGATATTTTATGTTCAAACTGATTAGCTTTATTGTTTTTTCAAATATTCACTCATTTTGAATGTGTGACATGTGGGGGGTGCTCCAGGAGTACGTAGATGGCCCCTTATTAGCGGTCATTTAGTCCCTATAACAAAGGAGTGCGAGCTTGGTATGTATAGGTGGTAGTAAATCAGACCTGTTTCCAGTGAGGGTTGGACTCCACCGCAGCTGTCCTTTGTCCCCGGTTCTGTTCATAACTTTTATGGACAAAATTTCTGGGCACAGCTGGGTGGTGGAAGGGGGTTTAGTTTGGTGACAGGAGGATCTTGTCTCTTGCTTTTTGCGGATGATGTGGTCCTCTTTGTGTCATCGAGCAGCCTCCAGTGACTGAGTGACCCCCAGCTCTCACTGGGGCAGTTCACAGCCGAGTGTGAAACAGCTGGGATGAAGATCAGCACCTCCAAATCTGAGGCCATAGTCCTCAGCCAGAAAAGGGTGGAGTGCCCACCTGCGGTTGGGCAGTAAGTACTGCCTCAGTTGAAGGAGTTTAAGTATATTGAGATCCTGTTCACGAGTGAGGGTAGGATGGAGCGGGAGATTAACAGGTGAATCAGGACGGTGTCTGCAGGGATGTGAACACCAAATCAGTCCATTGTGGCGAAGAGGGAGCTAAGCAAAAAGGCAAAGCTCTCAATTTACTGATTGATCTACGTTCCAACCCTCCCCTATGGTCATGAGCTGTGGGTAATGACCCAAAGAAAAGGGTTGCAAGTACAAGCAGCCGAAATGAGTTTCCTTCAGAGGGTGTCTGGCTCAGCCTTAGAGATAGGGTGAGAAGCTTGGGCATCCGAGAGCGACTCAGAATAAAGTCACTGCTCCTCCACATCGAGAGGATCCAGTTGAGGTGCTTCAGGCACCTAGTGAGGATGCCTCCTGGACACCTAACTGGGGAGGTGTTTTGGGCATGTCCATTTGGGAAGAGACCTTGGGGTTGACCCAGGACATGCTGGAGGGATTATATCCCTGGGCTGGCCTGGAGACACCTCGGGATTTGCCTGAAAGAGCTGGTGGAAGTGGCTGGGGGGAGGGTGGTCTTGGCTCTTCAGCTGAAGCTGCTGCCCCTGTGCCCTGACCCAGATAAGTGGAGAAAGACAGTATGGTAAAGTAGAAGAGCTGTCTTGTCACTGACCAAAAAAAAAAGTCTAAATTATTATGATTCTTCATTCTGTGTCCTGTAATCTATCATTTAGCATCATTGTTACCTCTGCCAAGGAGGTTATGTTTTTGCCGGCGTTTGTCTGTCTGTTAGCAACTTTACGCAAAAAATACTGGACGGAATTTGATGAAACTTTCAGGATATGATGGAAATGACACAAGGAACGATCGATTAGATTTTGGGAATGATCCAACATTTTATTCCTGTTCAAATGCAGTAATTAGGTGCGAGATTACTCGCTTGCTCTCTCCCCCTGCCACTCAAGCATGCCTGTTGATAGTAAGTGATAACACAAATACATTCATAGAAATTAAGTGGTTACAAGAGAAAAAAGAAAGAGCCCAGTCACACCCATCCACAAACATGACACTCCCATGCGCTCTTCCAGGGGGCTCCGACGCTCCAGGGTAGAGAGGAGTGTCTTTGCCAGTGGATCAGCACCGTCAGTGTACGCCGGTACTTCCGTTCAAATGCGCTAATTCAGTTCGAATGTCTCTGTGCTTCACTGTGTGAAAAGGAAGGGGGGTGGAGGGGCGCAGATATGAGGCAGTCTGTCTTTCTGTCTGTCTGTAAGCAACTTTACACAAAAACTACTGGACGGACTTTGGGGAAATTCTAGGATTTTTTTAAAGGATTCTTCAACATTAGGAGTTAGGACCATTTTCAGCATTTGTGCATAAAACTCCACCAAAAAAAAAAAAAAAGTCAGGCCAGTGATACAAATAAATGTAGGATTATTACTTTAGTGTGAGTCATAATATGGGGAAATTATCATGCTTGGCGGAGGTCTGTACTCTCCGAGTGCTTTTCTAGTTTTTAACTGTATTTGATTAAATTTTGTAGGAATATGTTCTGGGTCAAATCAGTATATATCTGACTTTAAGAAAACAGGGGACCTGAAGCTGTGTTATCATTTGATAATTAAAAATTCACCCTAGGTTGCATTTTTCTGATGCCTTTGACCAATTACAATCAAGATTGCTTTTATTTTCTTGTCCTGATGTGATTGGATGATTTTTGATGGGTTGCCAAGTGGCCAGATGCTTTCATGACTCCAGATTGAATGTGAAGCAGACATTTAACCTGCTCTAAAAATACAGGCAACAATGATAATGTCTTTCTTAGCCCATTACACCTCTGTTTAGTCTCCTCTACTTTGAGATTTTACGCAGCGGCTGTATTTTAAAAGAGTATGAATCCAAGTGCCACTTTGGCAAGGATATTGGAGTACCATCTGACTGGGGGACAAGTGGATCGGGTGCAGGTTTGGAATGTACAGAAACTGAGGTGAGTCTTAAAGGTAACAGGCTTTTTTTATTTCCTTCTAAAGTAAAAACACACTTAAAGGCAACCACATGTGTTAACATGTCAGTAAAGGTTCAGTAAAGGTGAGCCAGTTACCAAGGTTACATGCCCTCAGCTGGTAAGTAGGCAGTAAGTGATATGTATTCACACCCTAAGCAGTTTGTCCATAGAGATACAGGTATGTTGAATGTTAGTATAGATATGTGTATGTGACATAAAGTATGAGATTCCAGGTAGAAACTGTGGGCAGCCACAAAGTTTTCAGTCTGACTTTTGACCAGTTCTATATGCATGATCTGATTCGATCATCGAAATCTAAACCAGTGTGAAGCTGTCCAATCAGAGCCTGCAGGGTTTTGGTAGTGCTTGCTAATCAGGTCTTCTGTCACCCTCAGGATCTGAAAGATTGACTCGTGTGTTTATTTGATGATGATTTGATGATGCTGTGGAAAATTATTTGAGCCCATTCATGTGTAGTTTCTGAGACAACAACAGGGTCAATGTATAATTGGAGAACTTTTTGAGTTACTTTTACAGTGCAGCATAGTTGAGAGGTATCCAGTGGTGGAGAATCTCAGCTCCATAACGTAAAAGTCCTGGCATGTATTTGTTCCATCCATTTACTGAACCAGCCCATTTTGATGAGCACAACTCCTCATCCAAGTAGAGGGGATAATTAGTGGAATTAGTGCTGTCACGATAACAAATTTTGCTGCACGATAAATTGTCCCTGAAATTATTGCGATAAATGATGATATTGCCGTTTTGATACCATTTTTCAACTAATATAATAATAAGGGTATAATAATGCAAGTACACCCTTTAAAAGGTAAATAAACTTTTATTTCTTAAGAATATTTAAAATTGGAATTATATTATAAAAAAAAAGATATTGTAAATATTCAAAATAAATAATCAAAACAACCAAAAACAATAAATAAAATGGACTGTCAGTCTCTGCTCTTGAATAAAAACCACACAAAACGGAAACAATAAAAGTATAAAGTCTCTGTAAACAAAATTGCACTTCAATATATATATTAAACATTAGGCTCAGACATTAAGATATTTAACAGGCAAAACTGCCAATCCAGTTAGGACCTTTGTAAACAAGAAGTGCAAACTAACAGTTATGTAGTGTATGGTCCAGCTCATATAGGGGGTCATGTTTGGGCTTAACCACATGTCTGTAGTGACAGAGTAAAATGGGATGTCTTTAATCTCCTTCAGTATGTCATCTTTCATGTTGTTGTAGAGTTGTGGGATCACCGTTTGTGACACGGATGTTTTCCCTGGCAATTCGTACTGCTGGTCAAATGTTTGTAACATTTGTCGAAATGCTGGCTTTTTGTTGGTGTTAAGGGGCTGCATGTCTTTGGCGATGTAGCGAACTCCACTGTAAGTGCACACTGTTTGTAATGTCATGCTTACATGTGGTTTGCTTCATAAACGCTCCAGTGATGGTGGACTGTCGGGACGACACTAATAGACTCCGCCTCTTTGGTTGACGTTTTTTTTTTTTTTTTCCCCAGCTGTGAAAACTGCAATGGGTGGTTGTGTTTGAGGTGAGGGTGCATTGTTATTTCCTCCAAATCTCTCAGTCTTCTCTTCACGGGCCCCGTGACGCTGCACTCCTGGTACGCCAGGTGCCCCGCCTCCCCACACAGAGAGTGACTGACAGGAGGGTTCACTCCTCCAGTCATTCACGACGGATACAGTAAAGTTAACTCATTATCCAGTTTCTTTGGTAAATAAAAAATGATCAAGCCCGGTACACTTATTGTGCTCATTTTTAATTATCGTGCAATTAATTGATTTATTGATTATCGCGACACCCCTAAGTGGAATCACATGTGTTAATTGAAGAGATAGAACGATATATGGCATTACTTTCACTTTATTGAGCTGGGATTCTCCATCACTGCAGGTATCATCGTTGACATTTTTGCTGTTTTCAAACCTAAAATCAACATTGCCACCTATAACCAAACACCACATGACACATACAGAAAGATCCTTCTAAATAAAAAAATCTAAAAAATCTGTCATGATTAACTCAACAATAAAAAGAACACAATCAAAACCCCAGAGGAGCTGGATGAAGTGTCAGGGGAGAGGGAAGTCTGGGCATCCCTGCTTAGACTGTTGCGTCCGTGGATAAAGCGGAAGAAGGTGAGATGAGATTTTATTATTGTTTAGCTAATTAGAAGGTGGTCATTAAATTCAGATGGTTATTTAGTTGACATTTTAGTATACCCAGTCAGTTTTTATCAAGTGATTGTTTTCAAAATTAAATTAGGGAATTTTTAAAGACATGATCATTAAAAAAAATACTTTTTTAAAAACTTTTAATAAAAATGTAAGAAATATCCCATGGACTTCAAAAGTCCCTCAATTATTCATTGACCCTAATACAGCTGACGACACAGACACTGAAAGGAACGGTGTCTTTCTGTTGACATCAACTTTGTGAATGCAATGTGTGCTGTAAACCAAGAAGTCAAAAGTTGCAGTGTATCTTGAAAGACAAATAAGAATATACTATATGAGTTAACCATTCAGACAAGATAAATATGAATTACACAGTGTCTGTCAAACTAAACTACATCCCAGTTATGTACCCAGATACTACTCCAGTGAGAAAGACTGCTACCATAGGACTGAACCTGGGCCTATTTCTGCATGACAGACAACAAATGAACGGCAACGTCTCTCTAAATTTAATGGAGTATGTTGTATCCATTAATGCTTTTAACACTAACAAGTTAAGTTTATCCTTTTGAATCTGACCTTTTTTCCTTCTCTATTGTTTGACTTTCAAGTTTGATATTTCTGCCAGCATCATGTCTGAAAGCATCCTGCATTTCATGCCAGCACTTAGACACAACACACATCCATACAGACATAAAGCAGCCTGCATTCCTCTCTTGTTTTGCCTGTTTGAGTTCAACTGTATTCATGAGCGCTGGGCCTTGGTGTCCAGACACAGAGCTGACCAGAATGACACACTCAGCTCAGTTTGACAATCAACACCTTGTAGTTTTACCAGGTGGTGGTAAATTTACACAAACACAACTGTGCAATTTATAACATCCATTTGTGTTTGTGTTATATAGGGATAGATCTGATCTGGATGTTGAAGAAAAGTTTAAGGATGTTACATGGCAAAATTTTGTCTCCACCAATGTGCACCAGTCTTTAGTCTGGGATGAAAAGAAACTGGCAGTGAGAGTTCTTTAGAAATGTTTCTGTTCAAGGGCCTATCAGGTTAGAAAATTCTGCAATGTCACTTATTGTTTGCAGCAGCTGAGTGTGGAGATGGAATGCTGGTTCCTGAATTTTCGGTACATTTTCCGTCATTCTAGATTGTGGTTTTTGACATTGGATTGGCCACTATGGGACTATTGTGATAAAATTGTTTATGAAAAACTCACTTCTACTTGTAGTAATTAATTAATCAATCAGATGTTGCACTCATTTATGATGGTAACTCTTAATATCCAAACCCTAAGCAACTACAACACATTGAAGCATATACAATTCTATGTAAAGTGAGGTTTGGTGAAAGTATTTATTAGCTCTATACTACATACACAGTAACACTATATTTTGGATGGACAACACACATACGTTTACACTTTGCTGTGAGTCTCATAGTCTGAATTTTCACACATCATTTATGTTATGCTTGTGTTGTAGATAAGTCTGGCATCACTGAGGCATAATTGTCCATTTAGTTGGGATGTTTGGCTAGTTCTTGTGTGGTGCTATTGAGCTTTTATAGAATTTTGTTGGGAAAGAAGTTGATTTGGTGCAGCTTGTGCACATGAGAACTTTATGGTAATAGAATGATTAAATAAAGAACACAGTACATATACGGTCCTGTATGTCCTATTCTTATTCTAAAATACATCATTTTAACACATGCAGGAAACTCTGAATTCACCTACCGAGGCTAAAGAGGGACATCTGGATCATCTGAGCTTCAGGTGAGATAGGCTTACATCCCTTTTCCACTGCACCTTTCCAGAACAACTCGGCTCAACTCAACTCGACTCTGCATGCTTTTAACGCTTTTCCACTGGGGGTTGTACCTGGTAACCGTACTTATCTATCTGGGCTGAGTTGGCACTGAAATTTTAGTGTCAGCCACTGATTGGTCAGAGGGAGCGTCATCACACAAGCACAAGGTGTGAGCGTCTAATGCAAATACCATACACTGACAAGTAGGGGCTGCACGATTCTGGGAAAAATATGAATCACAATTTTTTTCTTAGAATTGAGATCACGATTCTCTGGCACAATTTTTTTCACAAAATGTGCATTGCAATTATAAACTTTAACAAAACGAACAAAAAAAACATTCAAATGGTTGTTCAAGTAGAGTATCAAACAGTGAGATTTCTTTAAAATCATTATTATGAGCCTTTTTATTATTACTATTATTATATTATAAATATTGAATATTGAATTGTTATTATTATCAGTCTTTTTAACATTGTTATTATTACTACCATAATTGTTGTGGTGATGTGAGTTCATAAAAGAGCTCACCTGTTGCCAAATGGAGTCTGTCCAAAACATTGCAGCCTGGTCCAGTCTAGTCTGGTCTAATCCAGTCTAGTCTGGTCCAGTCCAGCCTGGAGCCTTTACTACGTTTTAACCATTGTCTGTTCTGATGCAGATCAGTTTTTCCTTTTTCAGATTCCAAGAGAAGAGGGCATCCTGTAATCCCTGTGCTAGGGCCTCACCTGTATGGTTTTCAGGGGAAAAGCTATAAACTTTACTGTTAGGCTCAGATACGACTAATGATCAAATTCTGCCTTGACCACTGCCAGCTGCTTATTGTACATACTGGGGAGGACAATGTTCGAGAAGTAGTTGCGGGAGGGGCTCAAGTACCGTGTTCATCATCTTCTTGTTGTTCAGTGTTTATCGGGGCTGCATCTTTGCTAGGTGATATATGATAGCTGCTTGATCTCCTTGTGTCTTCTGGAGTTTAGTGGGTATAATGTTATATCCAAAATACTTCCACACCGCCAAATGCAAATCTTTTTTGGGCATGAGTTTGGTTTGGGTGGATAGGTGACTTTCACCACCACCACTTGGTCTTCATCACTATTTCCAAACATTATGGTAAGGCTTGCTATTAAACACTCAACTGCAGGCAGGCATCCGCTACTGAATCACCTATTGTATATAAGGCATTAGCTTACCATCAGACGTTGTGTCTTGGCAGCTCTTGTCTGCTGGTCTTCAGCTTCATACTTCTGTATGGCTTTCATAACTCTCCTCTGCTTTTCAAATGTGTTTTGTGTCACTGCTTTTATTTGTTTCTGGCTCACCTTTTCTGTTACAAAAAGCCCCAGACCAAGTAACAAGTACAACATCACTTTGATGCCATTCATTGTCGTTACTGTTTACTATGCCAAAACTTATGTTTTGAGTTTCAACTCTGCTGACCACACGCATATCATTCACGGAGAGGTGATAACAATTGCAGTGTGAAAGCAGTGACACTGTACCAAACCGTGTAGAGTTGAGTCGAGCCGGAACAATGCAATGGAAAAGGGGCATTAGTTGTGAGACCAGATGCAAGAATAAATTAACACTGATGACAGATTTACAGACACACATAGTCTTGCAAATTAGCATTTTAGTAATTGAGCCCATAGAGGTTTAAAACATTTGGAAACAAATAAATGAATTAAATCGTACTAAACCTTATGTTGCCAAATTCTCACAAATCTATTGTATTAACTTTTACAATTATTATTATTTAAACGGTCCTTTCACAAAACACAGTGACTGTGTTTATCTGTGACACTTTATGGTTGTTGAAGATATCCGTGCATATACTGCAGTAGTATTCAGGATACTGTTACATGTACATGTGTACTTATCCTGGTTACTGCCAGTTGTCAGTTGCTGTTTAGGCACAAAATGATGTGACAGAAAAACAAACATTGCAGCAGCAATGAAAACAGCTCAGTTCTGGATGTAAAGAGACACAAAATTTAGTGAGTCAGTACTGAAAAAAAATTAAATATACTTGGAAATCAAATGGAAAAGTATCGTAAAACTGGAAAATATTACACATTACAACATTACTATGTGGGTTAACATTAAAAACAGTCTCTGAACTCCATCATGTCAACCATCTTCCATCATTCACAGCTGCATATTTTCATCCTCCTTGTTTATGGTGATTGTGACACAATAACAGCTGAAGGACATGTTTACCTGTTGAACTTAACTAACGATTGTGGAGAGTAGCTGAACACTGGTGAGACAGACTTTAGCTGCTATAAACCATTTTCTATAGGTGCAGTGACTTTGGCTATAGCTGGCAAAAGAACAAATTACCACATTCTGTAAACACCATATCCTGATTATGAGTAAACAAAAAAGGGATATGCTGAAACCTGTGTGCATACAAACAGTCAATAAAGTTAATGATGTTAAAGGTGGTTGTCTATGATTAGCAAAAAACATCTAAAATAAATCATCAGTTGTGACAAATTTAGTCACAACAAAAAACAAGTCAGTCTGTCTTTACCTTAGTCAATGTTTCCAAGATTACTCATTTAAGACATTATGAACTTGATCACTACATAGTAGTCACTAAAATCCAAACTAAGCTGGAGCTGAAGTCTCAAAATACACTTTTGCGCACAAAATATCAGAGTTTTCATTGTGACCGAAATCATTTCATACCTCCTGAGCCTCCTTTGTCTGGGCCTCTGATGGTTCCACATTGGTGCAACACAGACATAAAGGTTCTCACAGATTAAAACTGCAATCATTTTGCGTTTTGTGTAGGTTTGTAAGTGTGATCATTTGGAGAAAATTCAAAGTCATTAACAACTTTCAGAACGGACAATGATCTTCGAAATGGACCACTGCAAAATTCCTTCATTCCTTTCATCACAAGGTCAAGTATTTTGAGTACAAACAATGATTACAGCCTCACAGCAAACTCATAAAATAGAGCCGCACAGAATCTCTCTCTTTGTACGTTGTTATAGCACAGAGTGTGTGTGAGCAAGAGACTGTGTTCTTTGTGTCTCTATCCTTTAACGACATCGATTTCTCCTTACGACGGACAGAAGAACCCTAAAAGCAGACAAAGATGGAGTGATGAATGGCTGCTGTCCTCAAGAGGGATGCTTGTTTTCTCGTCTCTCTTTGATGAGGTCACAGACAAGACACAGGGTCACAGGTCATGGAGCCATATAGATTGACATCAAAAAAACACAAAAAACTCACTTCAATCTGTTCAATAGGTCTCCAGCTGCAATTACCCATACATTCTTCCATGTCAACCTCCACATAAACTTTAATTTACTCACATACATGGTCAAATGTATACAATATTCACCAACACAGTGATGCAAAGACATGCACACAGAAGTAACTTGCAGGGGGAAGAAAATGCTGGCATTGAGCACATTTCTACAGAAGAATGTGGTTCTGACTGTGTATAATGTTGTATACTGTATATCCTAGAAATCCCCACATATCAAAGTGTGTGCATGTGTTTGTATGTGTGCATCTAGTGGTCAAAGGTCAGGGAGCGAGGGGCTGGGGAATGCTCATGGAGCACACAAGTAAATTCCAGCAAAACAAAGCACTATCTGTAAGTTCTATAACACGGAGGCTTTGGGACACATTGAAAGGTGAAAACATTGGCCTCTGTCTGGATGACGGGATGAGTGCATATCCCTCGTACCCCCCCCTTTTTTTTGGCTGGTATTTTCCTTGAGATGTTCTTAAAGGCTTATTGTTGTTTCAAGAGCAAGTGATAGTTTTTGTTTTTTAACATTTTTTTCTGCATCAACCTTTTTCTATTTTTCTTGCCTTTAGCAGCCCCATTAGTACCAGGGCAAGTAGGCTGTTTATGAGTTGGACATATAACACATGCAAGTGTTTGGGTGAAAATGTGTGTCTGTGTGAATGTGTGTGAGTGTGTATGTGTGCGTGTGTGTGTGTGTGGCCCTGCTGTGGAACGCAGAGGTCAAGAGGAGCTGACCTCCCCTGAGGCTTGAATTTGGTGAGAAGGAGAAAGAAAGAGGTGAGATTCTGATCCCACTCACAAAAAACAAACAAGTACACAGTTGAGCTGTTCAGCATTATTTTTGCTGCAAATTTACAGCCTGTACATGAGCACAGATAATGCAGTGGAAATGTTAAACATATTTTTTTACACATCTTCCAACACCAGTGACAGGTAGTGGACTACTGTGACTTAACAAATGACAACGTATGTAACAGGTAGTGTGAGAAGTTAGCCTTCAGCTTTAGGAAGTCAGGTGAGGTGGTATGAAGTCCACATTGGGTTGAGACTGTGATGGATGACTGAATCGTATGGGTTGTTTCCCAGAGGACTTGGGGTTGTGTCCCCTGTGAAGCCACAAAAACTTGTGTTTTTTAGACTGTTGATTTTTTTTTTTTAATGTTGTAGTCAAGGTGCCTAAACCTCATCAAACTACAGTGATAAAAAAAAGTTTTTGGACACCTCATGTATTTGTGATATATTACATTAAGAATTACTTTTAAGTCATTGAACTCTGCCGATTAGTCACTCTCCAAACCCAGATGTTCCCTTCTGCACATATTCCTGTCTGCACAAATCTGGATGTTTCAGCAACATAATGACACACATTCAGGGCATGACATATTGAAACCGTCAAGAATTTAGTTTTGAAATTTTTCTTGAATAAACAAAAAAATTAAGCATTTGTTTGCCAACCCAAACAAGATTTTTCTGTAAATATTTCATGATAATACTTGAGATGATATTTTAAGAGTATCTGATAAGTTTTTTCTACTACTGTATATCTAAATACTGAACATAAAAGCTGAGTATAATATGTCAACAAAGTCTGAAAAATTGAGTTTGTTGTTTCTGTTGAGGCTAAAATATTTTTTGGCCAAAATACTACTCACATCAATGTATAAACTTGTAATTTTTCTTCAGCCCAAACAACCAAAAATAATCCATAAATTATGTGCCTTTTTGAAAAGGGTTTTACCTCTTTTTCCAATTAATTTTGTTACTATTGAATATATATTATTTTTTCTGTTATGACATAATGTTTGTACCATGTATTTGGTGATGAGCACCAAATACAAAATAAAATATAATGAAAATGAAGTGAAATAAATTTTCCAGGTACAGTGGTACCTCTAGATACGAATGCTTCACCGAACAATAATTCCAGTACACGAATATCCATAACGGGTTATTTTCCGTCCATTATACGAAAGAAATTCCAGAATACGAATGACCGAATTCTGAAAATTCAAAAAACCCGCCCTCAGATTCGCTCGGACGCAGCA
>JAPTGZ010000022.1:24391298-24403012 GCA_029814645.1 Fowleria isostigma | reverse complement strand
GTGTTGGAAGAGGGAAACATCTAAAACATGCAGGACTGTGGCTCTCCAGGACCAGGGTTGGCCACCCCTGCATTATACATTACAAATCAGATGAGTTACTAATTTACACAATGAAATCAGATTATATAGCAGTATTATTTATATTAAGAACATAAATCAAAGCTGAAAAAATTTATCTTTCCACTTTAGCGTCTGTATCCTCATGAAGGTGTGTTAAGATTGGGCCACTGATCTATGTACTACATGTCGGAATGTACAAAAGCATTTAGATACACAGGTACAGAGATAGCGGGCAACAATAATGAAAGAGGTTGACAGTCTGGTCACACAGATAGAACTGTCAGGCTCAGTCAGGTTTACAGCCACAAAAAGGTGTGTATGTGTGTTCATGTGTGTGTTGTCTCTGTGAGCATCTGATAACCTACAACCTACAAACTCAATCCAGCTATGTAGTGACAGCGGAACACTGGAACATCAAAACCAGACCTCAGTGACAGCTGTTTATACTCGCCGCAGACTGCCATACACACAGGATTAAAGTGTCAATATTAGTGATGGTTATAGCGAAAAGAACTAGTGATGTAGTTACAGAGAATGAAATCTAAGGCTTTTTTTTTTTTTTTCAGTCTGTGAGTGACACTGAACCCCATATCATCAAACTACAGTTGTCATTTTTAAAAACAGTACTGCTGACACTTTGTAGAAGTGTTGTCTGACTGTTAAAAATGTACCAGTATGGTGTCAGTCATTCAATTAAATACTCACGTTTAGTACAAACCTCTATCCAACAGCATTTCCAAGTCTGACACCACTGTATATGAAATGTAACCAGAGTGACTGAAGCAAGTGGAGTATCCTTAATATATAGATGTAACTGTGAGTATAACGTGTAATCAGTAGAGTGTATATAATGTTTAAGGAATGTTAAACTGTGATAACTTTACATGTGAAAATAAATGTATACTATTCATAGAAACATCATCAACAACCGTGACTTAATTGATTGGGTCCACTGAAAAACATGATAAGATATTAATTTTATCATATAAAAATACACTGTACTTGTATTGTACATATGTACATATTTCTTTATTCATTTAATTATTTATTTTTTCTCCATCTCTCTTTCCCCCTACTATTACTAATGGAGGTCAGTAGAAGCATATATACAGCTGAGAAAAAGAAAAGAAAACCTGTTGAAGTGTAATCAGATGTATAACCTGTTTTGTATTGTTGTAAATGAAAGTTTAATAAAAATTAAGTTAAAAAAAAAAAAGTGACAATCTGCTATTGTATTGTAGTTTCCAAAAAGGTCATGTCCAAAGTAATAAATTGTCTAATTTTAATAATCATTGGCAGAGGTTTTATTTACTACCACACTGTCATTGTTTCCTACTGTGTTTCTGTTCTATACTGAAAATAAAGCCTATAGTTCAATATGCAAAAAAAAAAAAAAAAAAGAAATATACTGTACTTATACTTTTAACCCTTGAACAGCTGCCTGGGAACAGAGGCCAGTTGTGTAATTTACTTCAAAACTGTAATGCATTACAGATTACTTGCTACTGTTATTTATAAGTAATTCCATACCCTACAATATTACTCTCTCAGGATTGTAGTGCTTTACGTGACTCTTGTATCACGTTGCATTATAGACTTGTCATAAATAGTGCTTGTGCAGTAGAACCCATGACATTTACCTTGTCATTGCTGATCACAGGGCTCATGCTAACTAGCTCCTTGAAAGCAGTGTTAGGGTTGGTATTGAGTACCTCTATGTCTCCAGTGTATTTTCTTTTGCCATTTTCTCCCATCGGCTGAACACCAACAGGAAATGCAACTTTTTCCTGCTGCATTTTTGATTCCTTAATGTCTCACAGTTTTGCTTTGTTTTGTTTTCATTAAGCACTTAAATTTTGGCCGAAAAGAGTGTTGTAATACAAGTACTGAGTAAAATGTTACTGAAAATTGATTGGTAATGCCTTACACTACTGCATTACAGCAAAAAGTTATCGTTACTGCAGTGCATAACTTTTGAACAAATTACTCCCAACACTGCTAGAGGCATCTACTGATCTAAAATGTTTAGTAACTATAAATACATGTACAGAATTCAGGTATAATGTAGTTTCTCACTTTACTGGCTTGAGATATGATGAAGTTGGATAATCAGAGGCTCCATAGTGAATGTGAAAACACCAACATGTTCTGCAGCAGTGGTAGTTTGATACATGGCGATGGTTGCAGACTCTGTTTTTACATTCAGTTACCAATGTACATTCTTTAAACACTCACTTTTGCTTCAGTTTTATGCATTCTGATATAATAAGCTTTGAATTCACTCTGAACCTTTATGAACACCTCCATGGTCTTTACTTTAAATACAAAATAATACCGGACATATGCAGATGAAATAATAAATAGTGATAAATTGCTTGGGAAAGGGTAGATACAAAAAATAATAATAATAATAATAATAATAATTTGGAAGTCACCACAAAAATTGTTCTATGTCTTTTAAGAGTTAGAAATCACTGAGGTTTAAATAGTACTGCAGGTGACAGTACATGTCACTGCTGGGTTAGAGTTTTCATGATGCAAACATTTAAAGGGATGCTGCCACTTTTACACAGAGATCCCAGAACCGTCACCGGCTTTGTTTGTGTCCGTCGCACAGGTGAAAATAGCATCTAGCCCTGGAATCATGCCAGTTCCTCCTTATACACCCACTGTCTCTCCCATGCCAGGGTGACTTGGTTGCAGACCAAGACGTGTTCCTTTTACACAGTAGTCTGGAATCATGATCCCGCCTTAACACGGCTCTGTTACTACCTCCCGAGGCGTTAAAAGCTGTGATATGGTGGAACCAAATGATCCCACCATTGCATTTAGACAAATGTCATTGCGGAAAAAAGGTGAAATATTCCCCTAAAAAAAGTGCTGTGTAAAAGGGACTATAGTTTCAATGTAGGCAAAGGCAAAAATGTCAATCTTTCATGTGAACCTCAGTGCATGTCAAGTCCTCTCTTAGTTACTGTTGCTAACATATGATTGATCAGTGGTGGTTCTAGGGCGGGACTTAGAGAAGGGTCAGTTAAACCAGTCAGTTTCAAGAACTTTAATTATTACTCGTTCTAACACAATAGTCTTCATCTCTAACAACTACTGAAGAAAGTCAGTAAGTTTTGTTATGCAGAACGTCATGACATTGTCATTTGTGCACAGAGTGGATTATAACCCTACCCATGTACTAACCTGAAGTACTCCTTGATTAAAGATTATACATTTTAAAAAATTGAGTAAATGTAAGATATTTAATCTGATATTCGATAATCCAGTATAAATTACATTCAGTTAAAAACATTAAGTAAATGTAGCAGATTTATTTTTTAAATAATAATCAAATTTTCAGTTGCATCTACCTAACATTTTAATTATATCTACTCAAGTTTTATATTTCATGGTAGTAAATGTCATTATTCAAATGTGCTTCCATTTTTAATTACATTTACTTAATTCATAAGGTAAATGACTTCACAGTTTTCAAATTTAATCAATATTTTCAAGTGTAAAAATGTTGCACAGATTCAATTGAGTAGAGCATAGTTAGAGTTCTTAGACTGTTCTGTTTGTTGCTTTTGTTTTCATGAGTGCAGATACAGCGGTTAATTAAGGAGGTTTACAGAGAAGTCATTACAGAAATCATTATTACTCCATAGACTGTCATATTTAGAAAAACAGATATTTTGCTTATGTGTTTTTGGTTTTCATCTACATGGAAACTCCATTTAAGGCACTGAAAACAATTTCTTAGAACTCCAGCCAAAATGCAGATTTTGGAAATGGAACTTTAGCGTCCTGAACCTCACAGTATACAACAAGAAATGCATCAACATCTTGTGTGACCTATGTTTATCCTAACCCTAACCCCATGACATTGCCTTGCAGTGAATTTATGTGGGTTTGTGTAGATGAAACCTTTTCTGGTGTGTACTACGTTATTATTAAAAACAAAGGTGGGGAAATGTCTGTTTGTATAAATACTTATGCTCGTGTGTAGATGGCTTTAGACGCTACAGTTTGGCAAAAAGATGTTTGAAGTCTTTCTTTGAAGCAGAAAATCATATATAATGTCACATCTTATGCATGTAGCTAATATTTATTTATTCATGTACCTTTATTTAACCAGGAAGTCTCATTGAGATCCAAAATCTCTTTTGCAAGAGAGATCTGGACCTATCAGTGCATGTCTTTGGATGGTGGGAGGAAACCCATGCAGACAAGGGGAGAACATGCAAACTCCACACAGAAAGGTCCCACCCATCAACTGATGTTGGAATTGAACCCAGGACCTTCTTGCTGTGAGTTACAAGTGCTAACCACTGCACCGCCGTGTCTTTATATCACTCTGTTTTGGGTGACAGTTTGTTGTTTTTCTGTAGATTTAGGGTAGTTTCATGAAATTAAATATGCCCCATCTCACTGAACTTAGTTTTTTGTCGTTATTTAGCTATTTTTAGGCCTTACTTTGCATTGTTAAACTAACTAACATTAGTATTAGTGATTAATATGGATTTGTATAGACTTTAAAGGTGGACCCAAGAAAGAAGAATTTGCTGTTTGGAGCTGGTGCAAATACCATTTGGAAAAAAAAGTCATCCTCACTGAATGGCTGCATTATGTAGAAGCATAGTGGAATAACATCCTTGAAATGTCAGGACTTCATCTCCCAACTATTGAAATATGTTATTACCAGAGGTTCATTTTAATACCTATAAACTGAATTTTAAGACTTGATAACTGAAAGTGATATTACTGGGTTTCATTGTCTATAAAAGAGGATTTTTTTTTAACGTTCTAAGTCAAATTCTGCCTATTGTATAACATTTTATATGAATGCCATCCTGCTAACTTTACATATCTATTCAGTTTATTTCTGTTTATCTCTCATCGCCCTGTGAATATCTGGTGAAAAAATGTTTGCATAGCTGCATATTGACTGTGGGTTTTGCTTTTGAAACGATGTCATTAACATGTTACCACGGCTTAAAAAATGTGAAAAACATACATTTATCCTCTATTTCTTTTCCTATTGGCCTTGCAAATCTTTTTTTTTTCCATTTCCATTTTCAGTGTTTAATGCCTTTTAAATTGTTGCTTAGTTTAAGGACATGTACCATATTCAAGTTAACTTTTTATTCTGAACATATAAGATGTTGGTTAATGCTTTACATTCAGAGTGAACATTTACTGATGATTTTTGTAACCAACACTCCAAAAGACTTGCTGCATTGTGTTCAATACCCTCTGCTTTATTTCTTATTCTTTCTACATATTTGTTTTGAGCTCAATCTTCATCATCTCTCCTTTGCTCTCTCTCTCTCTCTCTCTCTCTCTCTCTCACTCTCCTGTCCACCCTTCCTCCCCTGGCTTCAGTTAATTCATGAACAGCATCATGATTGAATATTAATAATTCACATCAGCTCTCCCTGATGACTCATTACAACCCTTTCAAATGAAGAGGGAAGGAGACTGGCTTACACAGATGACAAAACCAAAGCGCACTCACACTCACACATACATAAATGCCTTCATTCATCCAAAACTTGTTTCATCATTTACTCACTTCCATGTTAACGCATCATATTGGGCTGCAAGTAGAAAAAAAAATGTGTGTATATATTCACACATAGAATAATTGCGTATTTGATCCAGCTAAGGTTAGTGTATTTCTGTGAGGGCCATGGTGCAATGAAATGGAGAAAATGAAGGCAGCCACGAGTAGAATTATTAACAACTTTAAAGACACCTTTAGACATTTAACAAAAAGTGGGAGAGAAGTGCATAAAATGTAACCTTCCCTTCACAGCAAAAACAAAAGCTACAAATCGACTTCATCAGCGTGTCTTTGGAAGTGGGCCCAGACTTGTATGTGTGTGTATAATGCAAAAGGTTGAGATTGTCAAGGTAAAGTTAGCATTGGTCAGGAATAACAGTCTCGTTATTAAGTCAATTATTGAAAATGCAAGAAGAACACTCACGGTAAATTATGACCTCTAAGACCTTGCAGAATTTTCATGGCAGTGACAGATAAGAAAATTCAATAAAAGATGTGAGTCTAGTTTTGGTTTTTGATTATTTTCTCAGAAATATCATGTTCTCCTTGAGTAAAAAAAGCCAAAAAAGAAAAAAAAACTTTATCCTCATGCCTTCAATGAAAAACTTCTTCGACTCAACTCACTAATGCTAAGCTTTGAGTCACACACACCAAAAATGATACCCACACTCACACACTATTGCAATCATTTAGCCCCATTAGCGGAAAGCAGAGTTGAACACCTTGCAGACTGCGAGGTGTGTGTCGATCGATGGAGGTTAAACCCAGGGTTCAAATATAAACAGCTGGATAAGTCACAATCAATAGCTACTATCCCCTGGCACCTGGTCAATAGTTCCACACCCTGACCCAGTCAAAGAGAGAGGAGCGAGTGCCGGGTGGAGTTTCTATGTGTCTGCTTTGTGATAAGGATGTTAATGAATACATACACAGTCACGCACATGTACGCACACACACACACGCACATGTTGCCCTGAGTTGATAACCTGTTAGCAGAGCAGTGGAGCTCAATACACAGCCCATCTGATGAAAAAAGCACAACTGTTCTTATTGATTTTCCTGCAGTGATATAATACCTTCTGCTGCTAACTCACTTTAACTAACATCTATGCGCTCCCACATATGAGACACACGAATCCACATCCACAGATCTACTGCTCACTTAGCGTTCCCTAAATGCTGCTCACTTCCTTTTATTTACACATTCCTATTCCTTGTGTTTTGACCCATCTTTTGCGGGATTTTGCAAATAAAAAAGCAACAATTTAGATGCCGTGCCTTTACAGTAGCAGGCCCGAAGTGCAAGGAAGGAAATCTTACACCTTGTGTGAGTATGCATGTGTTGACACTGTGTGTGGGTTAGCCTCAGCACTAAGCCATAGAGGAGATGGACTCCATATGCAGAGTGTTTTCACAGCCCTGAAGGAAATCATGACCATAGCAGAAAACCCACCAGCTATTTCACTAAGGTCTCATTTGTCTGTGTCTTTGTATTCGTGCATCTTGTGTGAGGGTACGGAGTGTGTGGGCATGTTTGCGTTATTTGGGTAAGCCTGTGTGTGTTCCATGTGTGAATTTTGTTTTTATCTTGGTGCACACAGTGTGTCACACCCACCTCTGTAACCAGCACAAAATAAAAATATACCTCGCTTCCTGTTCGCCTGCCAGTCCATGGGCTGTGAAGTGTGTGTTAGTGTATACAAGTGTGTTTCCAAAAGTGATGAATGGGTGTCAGCAGTGTGACACTGGTGTGTAACTGCGCAAAATAAGGCCACTAGGGGCGCTGTATTATAAAAAATATACAATAACAGGAAAAAAGAAAAACATTTTATGATGCCCTTAAATTTTGACATAATCTCAAATAATATATCAATATTTGCAGTTAAACCATTTTTGTGCTTCAAAGTATGTTTATTGTTAACAAGAAAAAAAATACAAGAGTAAATCTTTGACAGTTTCAGCATGTCATGCTATGGATGTGTTTCATTATCATCCAGTTTTTACCTTGACAGAACAGAGCATGTGCAGAAGGGAGCATGTGAGTTTGGAAAATGAAACAATACTTGGCAGTTACAGGACAGTGATTCTTAAATGCTTCTTCTCACTCCCTTTCGGGCTTTTGCTCCTCAGGGGTGGTATCCTAGTGGGGGTTTGTGTTGTGGGGATTTGTGTTGTAGAATGTTATGTTATACATACTGTGTACACACAATGTTGAACAATATAATTGCCATATCTATGTACACTTGCGTGTATTTTTTACGCGTACAGTTTCTGTGTAGTTCTACATGAAGAATCTTCCTGTGTAATTCACTATGTATAGTTTTATATGCAAGTTCTAAGTTTACTTGTAAATGTGCACAATCCTTCCACACATGTGTACACAGACATACATAGAAGGATTGCGTACATTTTTTTGTACGTGTGCACAATTCTTCCATGTATGCCTGTGTACACATGTACATGATTATATGAACAGTATTGATTATTGTACATGTAAATGTAATTGCCACTGTACATGGAGTGCATGAGCTCGAAATGAAATAAAAAAACTAAACTAAATTAATATATCACAAATATGTCACAATCACAATATATCATAAATGTATAGGGGTGTCCAAAAACGTTTCTCCACTAATGTAGTTTGAAAAGGTTTAGGTGCCCTGACAACAACTTTTAACAAATTTGACAATAATAAATCAACAAACTTAAAAAAAACTAACAGGGATCTGTGGTTTCACAGGGGACACAACCCAAGTCCTCTGCCCATACGACCCAGTCATCCATCACAGAGTCTACCCCATGTGGACTTTTTATTCTCATCTGACCTCCTATAGCTTATTTGCAGGAGGGACGAGAAGGCAAACTTCTGACTTACTTTTTGCTTAGTCCTCTTTTCTGTGCGTGGAGTATAGGGCTGCAACAATTACCTTTCACTTTTTTTTTACTTGTCTTTTGCTGTCTTCATTTTCTCTCATGTAAAGCCAGTCAAGTTTAATTCATCCAGAAGACTGTGTCTCCAGGTCTAACTTTTCACATTACCTGTTAAATATTTTGTCACTTCTGAAATTACAGTAGTTGACTACCTGTCACTACTGGTGTTGGAAAATGTGTAAAAAATAAAAAAACATTTCCAACATTTCCATTCCTTTATCTGCACAAATGCATAGAGCATCCAATAGCTCACTGTAACAAATTTCTGTAATTTTTAGATTAAAGAGCTACAGTACCTTCTTCTAACAATTTACAAGATGTAACTGTAAATTGCAATGCATTATGGGTAAAACATATTTGCAGTAACTTTAGGCATTTGTTGACATTATCACATTGTAAAATGACAGGATAGTTGTGCAACTATCCTGTTGGACTGTTGCACTTGGACCTGACTGTAAATATACAAATGTCAATTACATACTGTAAGTATTAGAAGGAAAAACCAAAGAAAACATGAAGGCGAAGCCAAGGGAGAAGCCAACCCCACATGTATTCACTCAGTAAAGTGTAAGTAAGACATTATTTGTCATAAAAATTAAAATGAGATTCAAGCAGTAACTTCATGTAATTTAATTTGATTGTGTCGATGTCTATTTTAACTTGGTGTGTAATATAGCATGTCAAAACCAGTATTATAGTCAGAATAATGTTTTGGTATTTGTGAGTGACTGTATTTCATATTGTTTTATTTATCTTAGTTGTGTTTTATACAGAATATATGGGGTGTGAAACTCAGAATGCACCGTTTTTGGAAAAATTAGCTAGCGAAAAACTGCTTAAGTTAAGCTAACGCTAGCTGCATACATCGGCCCTGTTCATAAATGGCTTGGATAGTCCAGGCTCCATTAGCTCTGTTTTTACCGCTACCGCTGTTAGTGCTGCTACAGTCAAACTGGAGCAGTCAAATCTAAAAAACACAATTACATACAATTAATGTTTGTTTCTAATATAAACAATACATTGCTGTAATTTATATACAGCAAAAACCTGTTAAAAGTGTCCACTAATATACTGTAATTATTTTTAAATCAATTGGCAAACAATTTTTACTGCAACTTTTTTGCCCGGTATTTACTGTAAATTCTACAGGAAATGTACAGTGCTTATTTCCAATAAGTCCCCTCCAGTACACATATGCTTTCTTTCTTTCTTTGTTTAGGTTTGGTTGTCTCTCAGTCATGTTTTTAACAAACTACTGCCCTCTAAGTACAACGCATACAGTATAACTATTTTTTTGATGATTGTTTCTTTGGAGTACATACAACATCTCCATTTTCTCTGTATATCTTGTCCTAGATATTATACGTAGGCATCGTGGGAGAGCATCCTCAGTCAGTTCTCAGTCATGCTTCTGCACAGAGCAGCAATTCACTGCCATTCCCACCTAGACACAAGAACAGAGAAGATTGGCTGATTGTTTCTCATGGAGGCTCTAGCGGGGCTTTATCGCTGTGATAAAGTTGGGAGCCAGGAGCTATCAGTGATGGCAGGGCTGCTAATACAGCTCAGCCCGAGCCAGGCTAATCATTTACAGCAGCGGACTAAGCAGGGCACACGGCTGTATTAGCCCACTAGCATCATAAGCCTGATTAGGGGGCGCTTCGACATTTGTCGCCTGTCTGTCTGTTTGCTCGTCCGTCTATCTGTGCACAGTGAGTTTGGAAGATGGTCCATAGATGGATAAGTGTGAGAAAAGAGAGCTTTGAAGAAAGAACAGAAAGATGAAAGTGTAGAGGGAGCAGGGGATTACAAAGGAGATAGGGACAAAAAGCAAAAAAGGTAAAACTCAGCAGTAAATTAAAAGTGCAGGTCTTTTTTGGGTGCTAAGAGTTGGAAAAGTGCCAGAACACAGATGAAAAGAGGACAGGTGTAAGATATGAACTTGTCAGAGTGCCAGGAAAAAAAAAAAAAAAAAACAAGCATCACTGATTACCTAAAGAGCCATAGACTCAGGAGACAGCCGGTCTTTATGATAGAATCAATAACCATTCATGGTCGGCTGCTCTGGAACCAGCCATTTTTTCCTCTAACACACACAGATCAATACAGGTGATTATCAGAGTTAACCCCTCAGTCTCTGACTCTAATCTTCAGTCTCAGGACAGCAAGACGTTAAGTTCAATATGCTTAGGTAACAAGCTGAAGATTAAAACGCATACCAGAAGAAAATGTGCCGAAAAAACTGGTAATTGATGTTACTTATACTTTTCTTTGCCAAAGTGCAGGACAACCACATACAAGTAAAAACACTTCTCACATTGGCATCAAATTCCGTAATGGCCCTCATCCTTAACACTGATTTTTATCTCAGTTTGGCTGTGTTTATAGTCGGTTCTATAAGTGTAAAAAAAAAAAAAAAAAAAAATGCAGCACATGGCGACTCCCAGCATGAAAAGTAATGCAATAATGGGTAATTTCTTTTTTCCCCCGCAAAATTTGTGTGTGGTATTTTGTGCTTTGTATGACGATGCCCTCTTTGCCCCAAGTTGACTCTGTGTCTAAGGTCGATCCCTCTCTCTCTCATTAGTTCTGACCCTCTGCAACCTTCTCTCATCTCTGGTGACATGTGGGTCAAACCAAACACACTAATTATGGGGGATTGGAGTCGGAGAGTGTCAGTGTTTATAAGCCAAAAAGAGGCAAACAACAATTAACAATAAAACATAGTGGTAAACAGTGCATAAGGTTGTCTTCTAATTCCACTTTTCTCACCTATTATTTGCTTTGTTACTGAAAGCTATAGGAGTCCTTTTATATAGTAGAAATCGTCTTTGCGCCTTTGGACACACTAACAACAGGTGAACATGGGTGTGAAACGAGTCCCTATTTATGTAAAAACCTATCAAATGCACATAAATGCCTGACCATTTCTATATTTTACAAGTACAAGCTGCTGCTTAACCCATTAACAGCCACCACTGACCAAAAGCATCTACTGATGTAAATGTTTAAAACCTGTTGATCCACTAATCCTATCAATACATGTGAATAATTGGTGTAAAATGCAGTTTTTCATCTTTTGGTCATCAGATATGACCCATTTGGATGTTCAGAGCGTAGTGAACGTCAAAACACCATCATCTTCTACAACAGGGGTAACCAACCC
>JAPTGZ010000022.1:24294739-24309051 GCA_029814645.1 Fowleria isostigma | reverse complement strand
ATGTTATGATCATGTCGTTAAAAATTCCGTAATTATTTAATTACAGAAGCAATCACTTATTAATAAATGATTAATAAATAATTAATAAATTACAAGATATACTAAAATATCAATTAAATAACTATCCGAATTTCATAATAACCACCTAATTAGCAAAACAGTAATAAAATGAGCTTATTCAAAAAATGTTTTGATGGTGTTCTTTTTATTAAGTTGAGATAATCATGACAGATATTCTTCTTTGGCAATATAGCAAATATGTATATATTTAAATATATAAATTATTAAATTGTGTCTAAGAAATCACTTTCAAATAAGTAATCATTACAAAATCACCTCTGAAGGAAGTGTATTAATTTCCAAATCACATGACCTACTATGATGTCATTTCCTCCTGAATAAAACACTGGACAGACTCCAACATGTGTTCTTTCTCCTCATTCTGAGTTATTTAACATAAAGTAGTGCGTGAATCAAGTGTGGATTCAATCTTTCAATGTGTGTTTTTTCAGACATTTTTATACAAACATTATACCTTTACAAGGTACAATGTTTGAAAAAAACAAAACAAAAATGAAAGCGTCTGAAAAGGAATAAGCTGAAGCCTAAGCTTATTATGCCCTACCCCCTTATTCATATCACCAAACGGTGAAATACAACCAATCCCTTTTGCTTAGTAATAATTAAAACAAAATAAGCAATTCAATGGTTTGAGTAGCTGAAAAAAAAAAATGGAAAGACAATATAAAGAAAATATTTATCACACTCTTCTGTCAACAGTGTTACTATATATATATATATATATATATATATATACATATATACATATATACATATATATATAATATCTTTATAAATAACTTTCTGTTTTACACAGTTGTACTGTATATATGATATTTAGAATAATCTCTTTGTAATAATGCCAGATAGTGTTATGGTTATGTCGATTTTAGACCAGAAAACAGAAAAAATATAAATAATCTATACCTGTCAGCTCTGTTACCCTGTAGAGGGAACTCAAAAAGTCACCCAGTCAGTGGTGGTCTGTCCTACAGGTCATATAGGCGGTTGTCTAGGGCGCCACCCAGTGGAGGATGCCAAACAGGCAGCAAAGAAGGCCAGAAGGATTGGACTGTAAATACAAGTGTGAAGTGTGATCGTGCAAAGTAAAACATAAAGTAGAAAAGAGGTGAATTTGCAGCCCATTTTTTTGTTTATTTTGTATATTCTATTTTGATTATTCAACATGTTATACAGATTACATTTTGTATATAATTTTGCACACAATGTTGTATTATTTATGATTACTTTTCTGATTTTCTGTTCAGATTCTTAAGTGTGCACTTTTTTCTCAGCTCCTGTTGTGTTTTTATTGAAAATTTTGCACTACTTTACTGTTACAAAAAAAAAAAAAGTGTAAAAGTTCATTTATTGTTTTTATGGGGTTTTTTTTATTATAGAAGATGTTTATTTTACTTTATTTGGAAGAAATTTGCACATATTGTTTCAATGTATACAATATTTGTTTAAATAAATGTGCAGTTCTTCGGACATGAGGTCTTTTTGTCTATTTTTTTGGGGGGGGCACTGCTGGTAAAGCCTGCCTAGGGTATATATTAATCCCTGTGATAATGATAGATGTGTTGTGTACAGATTAAGATCAGTTTATTTTGTCTTAGATGCTGTGAGATAACTAGTCTACGCATGAATTCTGGTGTAATAAAATGTAAAGTATTGCGTATAGTGTAAATAATATGTGCATGGTTGAAATATCAGGCTATTGTATAGAGTTTTATAGTTGTTTGTACTTTTACTATTTTTTATGGAACATTAAATCTATCCATGGCTAAAAGCTGGAGTGTTTACATTTGTGTGAAAACATTTATGTCCATTAATGCTCACTGTCCTGTTTAAATAAATAAATTGAAGTATTAATCATACGTTATTTACATTCTGACATGACAATTCACACCTGAAGACAAATGTTTTAACACCAATGCATGACGGAAAGAATTGTTTGTGCATGAATTACTTGAATGCTTCTTCAACTACTTTACCATGTTACTTGGAAATTACTGAGTGCTTTCCAGAACCACAAAGAAATCTGAATCAGTGTTTCGATTCAAGGCCATGTTGTTGATTCAGCGTTGATGGTAAAGGATATTAAAGCGTGTTATTTTGCAGGGTGCATTTTATGTCTATGGTAATTAGACATTTCTGGAAACTTGAAGATTGAAAAAGGTGAATCTCCGTCAACGCTGTTTGGAAATAGGTAATTGAATAGATGGCCTGTTGAAAGATGTTGCTGCGAAGTTAGCGCTGGAACACAGGTGCACACAAGGCATCACTCACACACACTCGCGCACACACCGGTCTTGTAGCTCTAGCTGTAATCAGCGTGTTTATACTCAGTGTCAAAGAACCCAGGCTGCTCTGACAAAAAGCACCGGGTGAAATGAGGAATGCCAAGAAATCGCACTAAATGGCGTAGACCCCATCATCTGTCTGGAAAGTACGCACACACATGCGCCACCAGTCACTGACGAGGACTGATAGAGTGAACGGAGATGGGGACAGTGGAGTCAAACAAAGGAGTGAAATATGAAGACAGGAGGAAACAGAGAGCCAAAATAAGAGAGGAGGAAGCAGAGGGATGGAGCACAGGATGAAGCTGACAGATATTAAAACAGCCAGAATACACCCAGAGAGCTTTCCCTTCCTGAGAGCTAATATACAGAGATTAGTGGGGGGTGGGAGACGGAGAGAGACATGGAGAGAGCCTTTCTTAAAACTTGAGAGAGAGAAAAAAAAAGTCTTAAAACTGCCATCAAAAAAAGTGTAAAATAAAATCCCAAAACTCCCTTATCAGCCAGTCTTCTTTCTTCTCGCTTTCAGGTTTCTAAAACTAATTTCTAATTCTGATATTAACAATGTCTCATCCTGCATCCCGCATATTAAAGCGTCATTTATCAGTGGAAACACATGACATACTTACAGTGGAGTACATTTCGGAATGATACCGCTGGTATTAAAAAGAAGGCGAAAACATAAATCATCGCACTACTATTGCAGTAAAATTCCTTTTTAAGCTGCTGTGAAAATAAAGCCTCTTTCGCCCTACCTCCAGCCAACAAATAAAGGTGTAATTGATGTGCAGTGGGTTGCCAGTTAGAGGTTGTTTTATGTCTCGGTGGGACGGCCCTGGCGGTGGAATCTCGCTGACTATTTTTGCCTGTTGTGTAAGCCGTGTGGGGGACTCAAAGTAAATTGGAGACAAGCTGAAAATGTATCTTTTTTCCACTGTCTGCTCACTTGTACACTGATCGCATATGTACACACATGAAAACACAACCCCAGCCTCCTCCAGAATGTGTGGGGTGGGGGGGGGGGGGGGCCCGGTAGGAAGATGGGGGAAACTAATATTTCTCTTGAGAGAGATTGATGTGATCTGTTCAGCACTTCATTGTTTGAGGACGATTTGAGCGAACAGCCTGTTCTCAGCAGACCTGGCCGTCTATGTGTGTGTGTGTGTGTGTGTGTGTGTGTGTGAGTCAACAGCAGACCACGAGCATTAAGGAAAGAAATTGCTCTATTATTTTAGCGACTGCAACAAATCACTTGGTTCACCTTTGTCCCTCTCAATTGTTGAAGCGAACATGGACAAACTCAGCCAGCACACACGGGACTGACTGCTGCTGTTCGTGCACTGCATAAGCCCAGCCGAGTGAATAGACCCTTTCACATCCACAGATAAAGGGATGAAGGGTAATAAAATGTGTATACTTTATTCGCTAATACACTTGAGCTGTCCTTTCATGCTATTCACCCGAGCCATCTCCGAGGGAAACAGCAACACGTTCACACTCACAATGCATTATCAGGCTGACAACCTAAATATGACATAGAAACTTTACTCCAAGTGTTGCTTGATGTGTTTACCTAGACTGCTGCCATTATGTAATCATAATGGACGTCCTCTATCTAATCAGAATTGGCCCCTAACCAGAGCAATGCTTTGAATACTTTGTCAATGCAGCAGAGCAGGCTGTGAATCCTCAGTGCTAATATTTTTCTCTCACCAGTCCTACTGTAATGTATTGTAATAAATAAGAAAAAATAAATAAATTCTTTACATTTTTATAGAAAATTGGTAAAAATTGAACAACATCCGGGCAGGCAGTCGACTAAAGCCACAGTAACAGCTGAAAATTAATGGTTTGAGCCAAACAGAACATTATATAACGATTAATCCTCAGGGTGCTGAGCCGACTGTGAAAAAAATAGCAATGATGAAAATAAGTAAAGCCAACACTTTGGGAATAAATGTAGCTCAGTAAGAGTATTAAACAAGCATTCAGAATGTGGATGATGTTTGAGAACACAAGGGAGGCAGGGATAATTAAGCCAATAATCACGTCAGCAGTTTCAGTACGACGGACAACTGTTTTTAGGGTTGTTTTTTTTCCTTTTGGCTGTTTATTAAACCATTGATTTATAGCGGAAAACTCCAGGTATGTGCTCTTTAGTTTCTGGAGAAAGAAATACCTCAAAATTGCTCAGGGGTGTTTATCAAAGGTCAGTCAGCTTTCTCTGCCAGCTATGTTTATTGCCAAAGACGCATTCTGCAGAAGTACCGTAAATAAATAACTGTACAACAAGTTACTGTGGATGCATTTATTTTGGGGTGCAGAGAGCACATGCCAAACAATCTTTTAGATAAATGCCAACAACTGCTTCTATCAGGATCTGATTCAGTTCAGGAAATGCGCTTGTTACAGCTGTACAGAGAAAGCTGAACCCAAATGCAGGACCAAGATTCACGAGTAAAGAGCAACGGTGTTTATTAAACACACAGTGAAGATATACAGAATCAGAATTAATAATATCAGCGTTGTCTGGATTGTATGGTTCCAGGGTCTGTCCTAAATTCTCACTCAGAACTGGGCGACGGGTCTCACAAACCAAACCAGCTCTTAGAATACAGTTTCCCACTAGGACCAGACAGAAAAGGGTCAATATACGGTCCAGGTCAAAAACAGAAAAGCAGTCAGACAGGCGACAGGACATGAGGGATAAACTAACTCTGTGTACCGTAATCAGGTAGAAGGTCATTAACGTGGCAGCAGATCTGGAGGGCAAACGTAGCAACAAGGACGAGGCAAGGGCTCAGGAACGATGATTAGACAGGGTTGAACGCAGAACAGGCAGACAGACTTGAACGCTGGTAAGTATCTCTGTAAGGCTACAAACTGGCAACTGACTGGGGAAAAACACAGGACTTAAATACACAAAAGGAGGGGTAGACAATAAGACACAAATGAAGCACATTAGGACAGGGAAACATAATCACACAGGTGGGGAAGATAGGAAACAGGAAGTAATGATGGCAGACAAAACACAGGAGGAAAGACTTCACAATAAAACAGGAAGGACAGACCAACATGTAAACCAGAAATATAATCTGGGTACTGGCGTGACAGTGCTTTTGTAGTCAGAACCCATGTCTTTCATCCTTGTGGTGTTTTATAGACTTATACGGTGGCCTGGTTGGCAGTAAAGACAGACTAATGTAAAATATGTCTGAATAATGTGGAATTTTAGACACAGTAGTAGAACATGTCATGAGGGATCATGGGATATGTTGTTTTCACTGTCGTTGACATTGAAAATCTACTTGATGTGACTCAAAGAAAGAGTGATTCAGATCATGAAGAAGGTCATATAGTTAAGCTATAGTATTCAATTTAAATGTACTTAATCATGTTCCATGTGTAGCCCAGTGAGAAACGTGACATTCTCGCTGAAATCATACGATGGCATCACAACATTTTGCATTTCCCATAAGAACAACAGATGATCACACAATAATGAAAAAACAGGAAGTGAATAACCTGCAGCCTAAGATCCCCATGGTTTTCTAATCAGTAAATATAAAGAAGTGGCTTGTCAATAGAGGGCACTAGGACGTCCCCCTACTGGTCTCACATGAAGAAGAAGAAGAAGACGGTATGAATCAACTAAAATAATTTGACAGAAACATTAATATCTAAATACACATTATGCCATATACAACCAGTGAGTTCTGTGTATGATCTGCATTCAAGTGTAGTTTAAAAATGTTTTCGGCCATTTAATGATTCAATTCGTGTTTCCTGTTTGGGGCGCCACCATTATAAATGGCGCGTAAGTATTGGAGCCCCAATACAAACTCCAATACAAGAGATGGGAGAACCTCAGGGCACAAACAATTGTACCAAGGCACTCGTGATATTTATGATGGATCCAACAAGAAGTAAAATTCAGGTCGGTATCAGTGATACTGATCCAATATGGATACGTTGTGTGGCAAGGACAAAGACGGCCCGGGCAGGCTTCAAACCCCAGACTCCCAGGTGAGAGTCACACACGCTGACCAGTCAGTGAAAGGAATATCTCCTTGGCCAAGTAACCAGGGTGCAAGATCAATCAGAGACATAGCGACAGGACCATCACTGTCACATCTCTCCCCCTCTTTCCACAAGCACATCCCCGTGCTTCACGCAGACTGCCACCCAATTAGGTATCCATGGACCCACCCTCAGTGCTACATGGGCCCTGCTCACAGCACCAGAATATGGCAAGGACAAAGATGGCCCGGGCAGGCTTCGAACCCCAGACCCCGGGTGAGAGTCACACACACTGACCAGATCGGCCAAAGGGATATCAATTTGGCCAAGTAGCCAGGGCGCATACGGATACGTTGTACAAATACTCTTAATGTCTGGAAAATCTAACAAAAAATGTATATTTGAAAATATAACTTCATAAAGAATACAAGACATTAGAGTATTGTTTAACTATTATGAAAATAGAAACTTGAATATTAATTCACATTATATGGACGTGTTCACATAAAAATTTTGAAAATGTTAAACTTCAATATAAGCATCCAACATTGACATTTTCCCTCATTCACACTCATTCATTTTGGTTAAGCATATTTACTGTTTTCCCTTTTAGTCTGTTCCATTTTTACTCAGAACCTTTGAAAAGACCCTCTCTGGTCCAGAGGTGGCCCTCATTCCCAGGTACAGTTTGTCATTGCTAGTTTGCGTAGAGCTGGGACAGTCCATTCATGTCCTTCCACCAAACCAGTACAGATGTCAGAGTTGACTGACCGAGAAGCGTGACACAGTACACACTTACCCAGGCGAAGGAAGGAGTACCGTATTTTTCTAACTGTAAATCGCACTTTTTTTCATAGTTTGGCTGGTCCTGTGACTTATACTCCGGTGCAACTTATATATGTTAAAATATATATTTTCACATGTTCTTAAATGTAATTTTTACACTGACCGACATGACCAAGAAGCAAACGTTACCTATCACCAGAGGGTGCTCTAGGCTTGTGACAACCACCGGTATCTGCTACACCAGTTTGTTCTTCGGTGGTTTCATTCTTCTTTGTTGGTGTTTTTTCTGCAGACCTCCCCTGGAGGACTATTCACTGTTGTAACCAACCCTCCCTCTACAAACAAGCATTTGTCTTCAGTGAAGGCAATGATTCAATGATTCATTGAATTATTGAATTCAATGATTGATCCAGGGATCCCAGTGCACAGTCATCAATGATTGCACACTAGGGCGCAGCGGAATGGGAAACTTTATCCGGACATTGAAGTTTCAGACATTTGTTTTGACTTCACAGAGGAGGTCACGTATCCGGAGCAGCTCTGTAGCTCTGTGGCTAATGTTATAGCAATGCTATGCTAATGTTAGTAGACAGCCTCAGCTCTTCGGTTCGTTGTGTGATAAATGAAGATGTAAAAACACCTCCAGGTCGCCCTGGTGAGTTCCGTTCCCCACTGATGGATCCTCCTTGGTCCTAGATGTACGGAACTGGTTGACACGCCTGAGATCGGGGACTCAGCTGCTAGCTGCTAGGATCATAATACTAACTTTATTTAGTTGGTGAGTGAATGGTGATGCCCCGGTGTTCTACTGAAATTCTGAGGAACTCTTTTGTACCTGTTGACATCTGTCTATACATCTAAGCCATACAATTTAAGAGCTAACTGGCTAACAAACATCAACAGCCACTTGTCAGTGCTCCAGCCTTGTTAGCATTAGCACGCTATCATTCGGGGCTAATGTTTACTGTACGAGAATCACACGTCTCATCAACACCAGATACAACTAGATTCAACTAACTAAATTCTGTGTCTATAATAAAAATACAGTCCTAAGGCAGACAAAGGATCTAATTAACTGAACAAACATATGCCAACAGGTGCAACTTATACTCCGATGCGACTTATATTTTTTTAAATTTTTCTTCTTCATGATCCATTTTTTGACAGGTGTGACTTATACTCCGATTTGACTTATAGACTGAAAAATACGATGGTTACCCCCAATTGCTTGTCATTTGGACAAGATCCCAATAGTTAATCTACTTTCCACTGTGTTCCTGATATACATGACCTGAAATGAACTTGGCATCAGTGTCATGTTTCAACTCTAATGTTGATTTTCTATATTTTCAGTGCTATGCAGTCTACTCACACTACCTACACCCCTGGGCTAAGTGCATTGTCCATATTATCGGTGGAAAAGACACTTGTCTGGGACATGCCTGACTTTGATAATAGAGTCACAGAAAAATGTGCATGTTTGAAAGATAGGTGAAATTTACATATAAGAAATACATGACTGAAAACACATACTGCGTATTTGTATTTATTATCAAGCTTTATTTTCATATAAATTTTAGAGTGTTCAAAGCAAGTAAGTAAACAAAAACAAAAGCAGACTGCAACATTTAGAGCATCTAGGTTCAATCTTTAGAAAAATATAATACAGACAAGTTCAGGAGAAATTAAGCAAAAAGAATAAGCATACCAAAGTATAGGATTATACATATTCAAGGTTTTCTTTCATTGACATAAACATTCAATTTTCCCCAATATTTTTTACATTTGCAGAGTCTTAAAGAAAAGGTAGGCCTCTCCATGGCATAAATTCCATTTACAACATGTGTCCAGTCCAAAAATGTTGGGGGATCTTCACACAACCATTTTTGGGTTATGTTTTGTTTTTGCCCCCGCTAATAATATTAACAATAGATATCGGTCCGACCTCCTCATCTCATGTGGTTGGTTACTCAAGTAGTTCACAGTAAGATCAAATGATAAGTCCATTCCTATTATTCCATTGGTTCTATATTTTTATTTCAATTTATGATTAATATATTAAATAATGGTGCATTTTAAATAATGGTGCATGTACTGTGGTGTATCCTAGTGGTGATACGTGATTATAGAAAAACTGAAAACTGACTTGGATACTGTGCCCCACCAAAAACGATTTCACCAGCTGCCACTACTCTGTATATAAACTATTATATAAGATTTCTACACTCCTAATGTTGATCTAGTTGTTTGTTGTCCACAACGTTGATGCTGAATGACACTAGGAGGGACTATTAGGCTACAAACTTTGGCAAGCACTGTAAGTTCAACTTCAGTAAAGTGTATTATTTCTTTTATGACTGAATATAAAGTTGCTAAAAAAATTATTAGACCATCAAAAGTAAAATAAAAAATGGTTATGTAATCAAGTACTAACTCCTGTGTGTATCATGTGACAGAAAAGAAAACATGAAATGCCTAAAAGCACTGTTTTTCTCTGCACAATACCATAGCTGTCAATGTAAGAACTTCTGTGATTTTGTAATTATCAAGAAAATCACAAAAAATGTGTAAATATCAGGTCTGAAATTAATCTCTTATGAGCTATTTTTGTTATCATTATATTTGTGTAAATAAATGTACCTTTAGTTGTACCTGGCATTAAAATGAATAAGAAATTGAAGAAAACAAGTGACTTAATATTTTTTCCACGACTGTATAACTGTGTGAGCCTACCACAGCATAACAAAACTAATGTATATATTTTTGTTATGTAGCTCTCTGGGACTGTTTCCTTGGTCTGTTTTTCTGTTGTTGCATTAACATTTGTCACCAATAATTATTACAGTGACTGTTTAAGTGAGTGTTTGGCTGTAGCTCACACAGTTTTTTAATATTTCTATACCAGATGGTTTATTCTTATTTTGCTAACTGTGTTTTTGGTTTGTTTCAGTACAGGAATAACCACTGGAATTATTTATGCATTACGTCTATACACTTTTTTTATGCAACACATTTACAAAATTGATGTGTTTGCTGCATTTATGTACACTATGTATTTCTAAGATATACACACACTTAAGTGGAAGAAGAAATGCTTTATTAAACTTAATAACTCGAGATTCCATATACATTTTCTCCAATTCATACCAGAGAATAGTAGTGAAATGTTAAAAAAAAACTAAAGCAAAGTATATTCTTATGGATTAAGTCATTTAAATTGTACAATAGCTGATGTTTTACTTTCTATGCTTTGCTGTGGAATGTATTTTAGTTTACCTGTAGTATCTCTCAGACTTACTCTGATCTTGGCGCATGATGTTAAAACTATTTTAATCTTTTTTAAATTTGGTTGAACCCAATTCAGATGAGACAGACATTGAGACGCCGCTGAAATGATTTTGGCACAGCAATCAAACTTCTTAAAGGTTCTAAAACAAGTGGAGACAAAGTTGCAGTGAATAATCCACTGGTAACCCGAACACGAAAACAAAACCTTTTCTGCACATTCTAAAATTAAGAGGCAATGAGCACAAACACATGCATACAAGAACTGACTGAGTGTGAGGTATTGAACAAGTGAAAAACCAGTAAAATAGATAAATAAATAATAAAAATAAATAAGTCAACCAACTCACACACACACATGAACAACATTAAAAGACTTACATGCCAACAAATAGTTGATGTAAGAAAGAGTGACCTTGTCCCCAGGGCCAACCTTCCCCAAGATAAAAGTAAGCATGCTTTGTATAAAGGCTGTATTAAGTTTGGTGTTTCTTTTGTTTGCTTCCTTTTCTTTCTTGCCTTCATGTGACAAAAGGATGCCTTTATCTTTGTCCTTTTTTTTATCACTTCTCATTGTGTGTGATCAGAGTGGCATAGCAGTTAAATTTGCATCTGCAACGTGCTCGGAAGAAAATGCTATTAAATCTCAGGTCCCCTCTGCACGATTAACAACCTTTTGCATGGTTAAAAACCGCACAGGAAAACACTGTGACAAAGCTTTATTAATTACAAAAAGAAAACAAGGATGCGGCGGTGGCTGAAGATAGTGTTTAAGATAAACGACATTCCACTCTTTACTCAAGTGCTTTAACATCCAGAAAGTTCATTTATCTGCGCTAAATAGAACTGACATCAAATTTGTTAGCACTTTAAAGAATTTTAAAATATAACGTGTCACTTTCTGTCAATGTCTTCTTAAATGTGCTTATGATGCTTCATAATGCCTTATGAGCAGCACTTCAGACAAAGTGTTAGTGCTTTGTTCTTTTCTCAGACGTGTCACGATAATGAGAAGCGTCAGGTTCCATCAAGCAGAAGAGGACAGGTCCACATTACAGATGCATACATCACTGCCCTCATTTCAATGTAATAACACCTGTCGGGCCTGATGAGGGGGGAGCCATGATGGCTTAGTCTTGAGAGCGACGGACACATGCAAATACACACTCCACGCATGTGCAAACATACAGAAAATAATCAAATCAACAAAACACAGGTAAAACCCAACAGGTGTTGTGAGAGCAAATCCAGATTTTCTGTTTAAGCATTTAAAAGTATATGCCTATATGTAACACATATAGGCATTACTTTAGATCGAGGAAAATAACTTTTCCTTCTCTGTTATGGTCAGATAAAATTCTGGCCTCAACACTGGATTTGAAAAGTGTAAAACATCATGATCGTGAGGTTATTTCCTGAATGTCAAAAGTACTTACATCATTATAATGAAAGATGGTCACGCATTCAATTTTTTTCAGTTCACTTCGTTTCAGTTCAGACAAGTTTATTGCTCAGTCCAATAGATTATTTCCAAAGAGATCAAGGTAAAATGTCACAGGACACATTAAAAAAGTCTTAGAAAATAAATAAAATGATGTTTACAGCCTTCTTGGTAGTTTAGAGAAGAACAATAACCTGAGCAAATGAGAACCTACACAGACATGTTCACACCTATAAATCAATAACGAAACAATATTCATTCATTTATTTTCTGAACCACCTGGTCAGGGACGGTTCTGGGCTATGTGGCGCCCTGGGCGAGATATTGATTTGGCGCCCACCCACCTAACATGAAGTTGTCCGTCCGTCTGTCCCTCCATCATGAAATCATTTAGTTTAGTTTAGTTTATTTGGAGCTTGTCCACTCCATGTACAGTGGTAATTCCATACACATGTACAATAGTCAATACTGTTCATATACACGACATATAAATCATATAGTGATGTTGTAGATCATTTAAACTGTAGAAAATCCTACTACTTATTCAAAAAACTTGGCGCATAAACCACCCTGCACCCACAACCAATTAATTAAGGCTACACATTTAATGTAAATGTAAACAGCTGTATTCAGCCTCAATTACAAGTAAATGTTACAAATGTTACAAACAGATAAACAAACAGGCCCCGCCAAATTAAAACAGGTTGGGGTCTTAAACAGAAATTAATATTTTATAGGTTATTGTAAAGCCCTGACCAGTGGACACATATCCACTGAACTTATGTGACAGTGTCAGACCTGTCACTGCGCCTTTGAGCAGCAACACACCCTGGATACTCAGCTGACTGGTGAGCGTGTGTGACTCGCACTGTGGAGTCTGGGGTTCAAAACCCGTCTGGGTCCCCTTCATCTTGCCATACCTATCTTGAATGGAACCTTTTTAGTGCACTGTGTAAAAACAGAATGGCCTCTTCAGTACCGGGATTTCATATTGGGCCTCGACTCTCGCACCAGCGGCAGAGATGAACATGTGATCAGTGGATGAACATGTGTCTGTGATATTGACAAATATTTTTAACCCTGGACATTAAGGCCATTGTCTGTTACATCCACAGGTTTAGAATGTCTTCTCCATCCCAGAACAAGTGTCCTTCAACAGTGCTGGATCTCATGTCCATCTTCATCCTCCCACTCAGTAAACTCATCTCTTTTTCTTTCCGCTGATTTTACAAGATCGTGTGCGCTGTAGTGACAACAGGTGCAAACTTGTTAGACCACCCTGCATAAATGAGGACTTTACGTGTGTTTTCATGAACAGCTATGGAGACAGTGACCCAGGACGCAGGAGAGACAGCAGAGGCTCAGAACACGTAATGCCGTTCCCGGTGTGCACCGGTCACAGCGCTGGTCTTGGTTCTGTTGGTGCCTTTGAATCCAGTCTCTGTTTGTGTTGGAGGAATAATGACCTACTGTCGATAGATTGATGTGGATCTGTGTGTTAATGCATCCACAAGGCTGTCAATGTGGAGACAAGGTGAAATATGTTTAATAAATATTTCCTCATTCATTCATAAATGTCAGAGGAGGGTGAAGAGAGTGAAAAGCGTTCACAAACGCATGCAAACCTCCTTTACTTGTCTTTTTGAGATGTGTTAGATATAGACGCAGTTTTTTTTTTCCTCCCTCCCACTGGCGCCCCCTTCAGAAGGTGGCGCCCTAGGCAGCCGCCTAGTCGGCCTATGCCACGGACCGTCCCTGCACCTGGTTCTTGTGAGGGTGGCAGAGATGCTGGAGTCTGTCCCAGGTCCCATCAGATGAAGGCGGGGCCACCCTGGATATGTCGGGGTACAACCATTCACTAAACACATTGTTCTAAAAAAAAAAATGGCATATTTTCTGTTTTTTTTTACTTGTCTCCTGCCTAAAAATCACTACAGAAAATGGTTAGACCTTGTGTCCACTTAAAGTTTTTTTGGACTTTTTCCTGTCAATGCTCCATTCAAAGAAAATAAGGTATGTGTGCAACCTTGGATTAGTTTTTGGACAGGTATCCACATGGAAGCCTCAGTTTATGACTTAAAGGTCCAGTGAGTATGATTTAGTGAGACCTGCACAAATGCAATGCAACATTCATATGTTTGTTTGTTAATTGTGGTATTTTATATAGTTGTTATATTAGAACCAGTCATTTATATCAACCCATAGTCAGAGAGTTATTCCAGCATATTTCTGTAGTAGCTCAATGCAGACTTTTATTATTATTAATAGTAGTAATAGAGGTAGTAGTATCAGATTTTAGTGTGGACTAGCACTATTTTCAGTATTAATTTAAATAAAAATGTGAGAGTGGTTGTTTGTCTCTATATGTCAGCCCTGCGATGAACTGGCGAAATGTCCAGGGTGTACCCCACCTT
>JAPTGZ010000022.1:24234689-24244900 GCA_029814645.1 Fowleria isostigma | reverse complement strand
TCCTCTTTTCCCTGAATCTTTCCTCTGCTACTGCATTCTCTGTCATTACTTTCTTTCAGAGGGCAGTGGTGTGTGTTAGAGGTTGCTATCCATGACACATCTATGCACATACACACAGGCATTCTCTGTGTAGAAAGGTTGCAGTGGGAGGCAGCAGGCTAAGTGGCTGAGTGTGAGTGGGGCTCTTGTCATGTGCTGGTGGTATTCCCTCTCAGGAATGTGGAGGAGAGTTTCCCAGTCTGGAGTGGTGGATTCCCACTGCTAGTTTAAGCATGGTTGTATTGTAGGTTTTTAGGGTTTATTGTGGGTTTCTTTGTTTTGCACAAATTGTATTATTAGTTAGATAAGACACTTTCATCACTCTTTTATGTGTCTGTAATAATAATTTAATCATGCATTCAAGAACTCTCAAGTGTATTTTACAGCATGGGTTTTGGGAACACCTAAATTTTGTGGTCATATTAGCAATTGAGTATATTTTAAAAAATAAAGTTAATACTATCTTATTTCTTTAGTTATTTTTGGCAGGCATCTTAAGCTCTCAGAGAAGCTGTCACTCAAAAACAGAGTGTTTATTTATGGTTTAACAATGTTGTTCAACAAAACAATGTCAGTGTTAACACTTTTTGTAAAATACACAAATCCACGTACTTGTTTTTATCTGAGCTTCACTTTGCTAAATTATGCACAAATACGTCCAACTCTTCCAATGAATGATTATACAAGTAGTAAGTTTGTAATAAAAATCCTAATGATTGTAACTTTCATGTAAGAAATGACCATCTCTGCCAATTTTTCTGAATCTGTTTACTTATTTTTTTTTATTTATTTATTTTTTTACATATTAGAAGGATGGAAATATTGTTGCACAGGTGACCCCAAAACTTAGAATGTGAAGTGTGTATCTTGATGGAGTGATTATTACGTACAAACCAAAGGAAAATGGTAACAGAAAAAGAAACTTCCTTTATAAACAAAGTATGTAATATTTCCTACTTATTCTCAAGCTGCTCATTTCTGCACAACGGACAAGGGGAAACGGCAGTGGACCAACGAGCAATAGAGTGAATGGAGAAAACAAGCACAGAAAGGAATGAAGAAGGAAAATACACTGTTGTTTTCCTATTTTCACAGCAGTTTTGCTCTAACTCATACATAAACTCAACCCCCACCATGACATACTGTAATTCTATGGGAATGTTCTACAGGGAAGTATCACCAACCTCCATTTTCTGTCTCCTTTTTCTTGTCCTGAGTTGTCTCTCAGAACTGCAATCCTTTTAAGAGTGTAAAAGTGAGAAAAGGAGCTACATTTTTATATTGTTCTGTCTGTGCATGCTTCATGATGCTATCATTGACTGAGATAAACGTTGCCAAAGATGCGTGTCCCTGAGAAATATCCCAACACAGCAAAACAAGAGGATAATAGAAAGTACAAGCGGAGTGCAGGGCCTCTGCAGGTGAATACACCACCACACACTGACTGAGGATCAGAAGGGATGATTGATGAGAATTATAGTATGTGATATGTTGTTGTTTTCTTTTTTGTTTGTTTTTTTAGGAAAATGAAACCTACTTGTATGCCTTGAAAGCTGTGAACAAACCTGTTTCTACATGTCAGTCTTGTATTAAAGCACCTATTGTATCTCCACACAGTATGCTGGCTCTTAGTACCCATTGTTTTCAGTGTCTTTGTTACCGATAATGGCCAGGAAGGCTTACAGTATGTGTGAGTCAGGTCCCTGGCTGTATCCCTCTCCATTGTGTCCTGCTCTTGCTGTGGATGACAATGATGACCACTGTCCTCTCACTGAAATACATCGCTGTCATAGCTTACATTCTACATGGCCCGTACGCAAACTGCACAGCTGGCCTTGACGGCATCTAGCCATTTTGAATTCATGAATTATTTGTTGTCTCTGGGACAAGAGGGAGAATGTGTCTGATTTCTAGCACAGGATGGAGATTCTTGGATTTTTTTTTTTTTTTTTTGTTCCTTTTGTGAAATAGCATAAAGAAAATCAGGGAGCTCTCTTCTGTGGTGTGACAGAGAGGAGGGTATGCCTCATGTCTGGGAGCTGAGAGGCAGAACAGCAGGACTCAGGCTAAATCAAACAGGCTTCCTCTGCAGATAAGAGAGTCAGGCACAGAGAACAACATAGGGATAAAAGAAAAGCAAGAAAACAACTCTTAGTAGCCTTTCAAGTTGGTGAAAATGGTTGAACAGTAAGCAGTACTAATGGCTATAGTGCTTGTGTGCTTTACCTTGTGTATGGGTTTGGGTGATGTGTCTGTGTGTGTTTACCGAGGCATGTTCAGGACAGGTGTGAGCCACATGTCTCTCTCAGTTTCGCCATGACCCTTGACTCTTCTGCCCCCCGCTAACTGCAGACAGTCTCTGTAGACCTGTTCACGAATCTCCAGGCTGCAGTCAACAGGGACTGTCCTCACACACACATATTTCCCACAGTCTGACAGTTCTGCGTATGTGAGCGTATTCGTTTATGATGCGGAGATTACGCTGTGTGAAAGTGCTCCCTCTTCTCGCCCTTCAACTTTGAGGCAGCATCAATAATTCAGCAGCACACTGCAGAACACAATGCTACACACAGCGTTGTTTTTTTTGCTTCTTTCTTCTCCAAAGATTCCCCTCAGTATTTATCGCTCTGTTTTTATGCCCCTGTTTTGTTTCTATTACCCTCCTCCTCCAGTTTTGCCAGCTCAGTGTTGCCCACTCTGTCTCTTTCCGTTTACTGGTGTGTTTCCATTAAAGCTGAGAATCTTTCAGAGCTCTCACGATTTCTCACACTCCTTCATGTCTGCTTTCTGTTCTCTCCCTCCTGTTTTCCTACTGTGTTAGACCTGTTTTTTGAAATATCATGGATTAAATTCCTTGTGCGCCTATGTGTCTACTCCCTCCCCTTTGCCTCCTGTGTCCCCTTTCTTTTTAAATCTGGTTCAGGCACTTTTGAGGGGCCGGAGAGGAGGCCATGGAGGGGAGCTTGGAGGAAAGGGTGTGGCCGCCCACACTGCAGCACTCTATTGTGTTTCACTGATTCTGACACATACCCTGTCAGACACTCACTTTGTGTAGAGTCATCAACCTCGTGTTCCTATCTCCACACACTGGAGAGGCGTATTCTCCTGGTATCAGGGCTGTCCATTCCTGAGTAAAGATAGCTTTGTTTTCTGTCATGTATCTGAGTTTCAGTAGACACCAGGCTCCCATGATGTCAAAGGGCGCAACACTGAGAGACATGCTCGACCAGCCGGACTCAGCCACATGGCCTGGCATCAGGATGTCAGGAGGAGCCAATAGACTCTAATCTCAAAGTCTAGCTTCCTGACGCAGATCTTTTTTTCGTCATTGATCGTCCTTAACAGTGAAGTCAAAGCTCAGGGTTAGCTGACGATCAGCAGATCAGGAAACTGACATCACTGTGACAAATAATGCAGCAGGTTTTATACATGTGACATGAACATGTTGTAGAAACCAGTGAAACAATGAAATTAAGCATTCATTGTAAATGCTACATTTAGTACTTACATGACCAATCAGGGGTTGAATATCAACAATTTGGGTTGAGTCAGTATTTTATAATGCTTAACATTTCCACTGAACAACATTAGCTGTGTTTCCATATAGAGCTGCACAATATATCATTTGAGCATCGTCATTGTGATCTACCTGTGCACAATAAGCACATTGCACATCCTGTGATGAGAGGGGCAAATTAATGCAACGTATTCTAATTTCAAATGCACCTAACACACTGCATGCAGAGATCTACCGATCACAGTCATTCTTAGTTTGGAGTTGGTAACAACATTGAAAAATGAACAACGAGCAAGAGAAAATCACTGAAAACAAATACTTGGTGCTGAACAGAAAGCAACGTCAGTTATATGAAATTGTTTCAGTCCAAGGACCTGTTGACACACTTGTTTCCACAATGAGAGGTAACAAAACATTTTTTTTTCCTACCATTTACGCACCACACTGCTATTATATCCTCCCAAGAATTTTTTTTCATTTTGCAATGTTTATTGCAGGGTTAAAACAAATTGCAATGTCAGTTTTTTCCAACATTGTGCAGCCCTGTTTTCATATTGTTGTAAAATTTGAAGAATACTTGTGAATATGCAGAATGTGCAGAAAGAAAAAAAAATGGTGTATATTAGGCACAAACCCCACCCCAAAAAACAAAAACAAGGGTGCTCAGTCATCAGATGGCTATGATATATTCTCTGTAATGTTGATATAGAGGAGTAGTATTAGTAGTAGTAGTAGTAGTACAGGAAAAGGTAGCTCATAGCATTCTGCATACCATTTAAAATGGTTATCGTGTGTTATTCACTGATGAAACTGAAATTTGGTTTCCTCATCAGTTGACATTTGTTTTGTTTTTTTTAAAATTCCATTTCTGTTTTCTAATGCAGTATTTAAAATGTACTTAATGGTACCTTAATGGAAACACAGCTAATGTCTTTATGTGTGGGTGATAAATGAGGAGAATTACAGCAATGCATTTTACCTTCTCTGAGTTGATGCAAAAACTTTCCGTCAGAATCATCTACATTTTTACTTGATGACAATGCATATTATCTAATTTAATTCAGTACAAGGCAGGTATAAAGCAGTTTAGCTCAGCACACAAGGGACAAAACCTGGCATGTCTATGCTCTGTGCTGTAGTGCGAGTGAGACTGCAGGCAGGAGCCGATGGTACGTCCTTAGCAGACTGTGCTGTTCATCAGACTGTGAAGATGCCTGTTATGACCTATGAGATGGCGATATTTGAGCTGTTGAGACGATCATGTGGGTGCTATGTAATGCTTGCTAAGTAGGCAGTTATGTGTAACAAAGCAAAACAATAGTGTGTATGTTTTGTGTTTGTGTGTTGGAGGTGCAACAAGGCCATTGTGTGTCAGTCTGTCCTCAGGCTGCCATGTGCTCTGCTTTGCTGTGACTGACTGACCTCAGGTGATGTCCATGCAACTTTCCACAATTTACAAACACATCACCTCAGTCATATCTTGGGTGTGAGAGTTTTAGGATCACTAGTGTATCATGATCAGTCCCCTGTTGTGATTACAGTATTGAGCTCGTGTATTTACTTTACAAGCACTGGAAGATCTGCTTTAGGCTCTGAGTGTTCTGCAATGCGGGAACATAAAGCCTCGGAACATTAAGCTGCAGTATTCCTGAACAGGTTTTTTTGTGCTGTGAGCTAAAAACTGAGCCAGATTCACCCTGCCATAGAGATTTATTTAGTCTGATATATGGCTGACATTCAGGAGGAACCATGCTCTATCTGCTACCTCCTCCAAAGGAATAGCCTACATTAATGCAAGGAAAAGCAGCTTGAGATTCGAAAGGGAAAAGTGTTGGCTACTTGCCCTGCCTGGCTATTACCTGCTGCAGACTTGTGTCGCAAAATGCCATACTGTACCAAAAAAAGTGTGAAAATTGTAACTGTGCCCCATTTTACACTGGTGGCCAGGTCTTTATGCATGTCTGAAGCCTTGAGCTTTTTTTTTTCTTCTGGATGATGTCAGGCTGCATAGTGAGGAGCTAATCTCTGAGACAACCTCATGAAATGTAATAGAGTCTCTATGCTGCACTTCATCCTGTTAGAGGAATTAGAAAACACCACAGTGCTCTAATGCTAAGCCCTGCTTCTCTCCTCCAGCTGCTGCATTAGCATCATTGTGCATATTTGAATGCCAGCAACAAAGGCAGCACAGTGTGAAACAGTTGTTTTATTAGCACTTCATTTTATGCACTGATTTATTATTATATAATAATTAACAAAATCTATATAATGGTTATACAGTGGTTTTGTTGGGCATGCAGAAACTGATTAGTGTAATCTGTTTCACTCTTAAGTCTGCTCAGATACATAACGTGTCTTATGTAGGTTCTATAAGCTCATTTTCCTACTGTGTCTAGAAGGGTAAGACATTAATTAAAAGAGCTAAGTACTAATGAAAATCTGAAAACAACATGTGGCCAAGAAAAGGTTCCAGGCGAGCCACACAGATCTGTCAGTATAACATTTACGTTTATGTTGCACTACACCCAAAGGCTATGACATGTCCAAGTAATTAGTAAGATTACTAATTACTTTGTCTCAGTGTTTCTGTGACCATATTCCATCTTCACAGCTCAAGACCTTAGTCTTGCTATCTTGAAAAGAAACAGACTGAGTCAGAGGCATAGAATATTACCTCAAACTTAACTCCAACCTTAACCAGTCAATAAAGTTCATTCGTTTGCTTTCTCTAAAAAGTCCTTTCAGAGTCTTTATCTTTGAATGGATTGATGCATCTCACTCTACCTTCACAGGAAAGCAAGGAATTAATCAGAATTGGATTTTAGCTTTTGACAGCATTTTTTTTGTTGGTTTTGTTTTCAAATGGCTAAATGATTAATTAAAAAATGTACTTAGAAAATGACAGTTTACATGTTGGTGTTGAACTGTGTTCCTGTGTGACATTTTTTACAGTGTAGAGTATATGTAATGACCATTATTGCTTTCTAGTCAACAAAGCTTTTGACAGATTAGAGTGTGTAGTGATTCAGTTTCCCCACATTTATTTTTTAATAAATAACCAACTCTCTTTCATGGACACAGGCATATGGTAACCCTTAAATATGGTGACACTGTAGTGTAACAGACTATTCAAAAGTAGAAGAGGACTCTTTAATCTTCATTCACTTATCTCACTGACCTACCTTAAAAGAGAACAATTTGTTAGAATGAAAGGACCTAATAACAGTGTGGAGAAACAGAACGAGAGGAGGAAAAACAGTGTTTTCTCAGCCAAGTCCCATGTGCTGTTCAACAGAATTCTGTTGCTGTGGTTTGTTGTGCTGAGGTGTTGAGTTGTCCTCCTCCCTGGGAGCCTCTTCATGCAGCTTGGCCCTCTTTCTCTCTCCATTTACCTCCATGTCTCTGCAGCACTCATACAAATGCCTGGTTACCCATGTGAGCGGGTGGGATTGCAAATGAAGACGAATTTAATCTGTCTGAGATTTGTACGATGGAGGTAACAGTGTAAAATGAAAGTATGTACAGTACATGGGTGCTTGTTTCTCTGTGATAGTATACTGGGCGATAAGGGTGGGGCTGTGATCTTCTCAGATGCATGTAGCAGCTCCACATACAGTATGTATATCCAGGGTTGGTAACTGCAGCGTTGTTGTGACAGACTGTCGCCTGGTTGAAATAGTGGCCATATTTCATAGGCCAGTCTGTCACTGTTGGAAAACCCAGCTCTGTGAGCTTTGCCTCTGCAGGAGTCATTACACAGCAAGGCCACCTCACCACACACATACTGAACATGCACATTAGCACGTGTAAGGATGAATTATACCTCTGGACCAGTGGGTTGGAGAAAAGGTGAAATAGAGGCAAAAATAGAAGGGGGGGGTGATGCAGTTGCTGCATAGGCTGATCCTGATTCAGCGATTTCTGCCTTCGGTGATGAAGCTGTCAGAGGTAGACACCGTATCTCTCTGAATCCCATCTAATGTACTCACAGTTCTCTGCTCAAAACGTATGGGTTATTGCCACCAGGTGCCTTAGGTTTTACAGCTTTGATCTGTGCATTATAAGTGGCCTGTGTATGCTATAAAAGTATTACAGGTCAGTGTGATTTAGCTGTGTTCTGAAGGTGACTTACAGCTGTGATAAAGCTTTTTAAAGCTGCAGCAGCTCAACTCAAGGGGAAAAAATGCCATCATAACAAAATACACAACTTTCTCATTGTTAGCTTCATAGCATAATTAAAGTCACGTTTTTTCAGGTTATAGTCAATGATAAAAAAAATCAACCAGCAGTGTTAGGAGAGTAAAGATAAGCCAATATCACAATTTGGCCAAAAATATGACTTAATTATGCTGTGAGGCTAATGATATACAGTTCTCTCCTCTCAGGCCAGATTAAAAAACTAGATATAAAATGCAAATGTAGACTCGGTGTTTCAAATCAGAGATGGGGAGGACAGGATTCCAAGCTTCCAAGTGAATCAAGTCTTAAGGCTTCCACAGATTCAGGCATACTGGGAATGGCACAGACATTTGACATTTCATAGTTGAACATACCAATTTCCTACATTTCTCATGACAATTCCTTACATTTACATCACTCTACATCATCCTACATTGTGTGACACTGAGTTTACATATGTGGTGTCCACGTGTTCATAAAAATGGAGCATGGACATGTCTGGCAGACACCCACTTGGGGTCTGCCTCAAGTATGCGTAGATGTTCACAGAGCAAAGTACGCTCGACTCTGTGGAGGCCTTTTGTCATTTCCCTTCACCCCCTGCCTGTCTGAAACACCTGTGATTAACCAATGTGAGTGGTAATTTGTTAATTTTTCCAAGGATGCCAAAAAACTATTAGCTTATATAGTCATTTTAATAGTTAATCTCAAAACTCTCCTCATGTTTTTTGACTTATATCCCAAAGTGTTGCTTCTTTCTTCATGGTTGAGTGACTACATAGTTAATTTCTTTTTAGCTGTAACACAATTATTGCTTTATTTTATTTTATTTTATTTTATTTTGTTTTTTTACCCTCATTGTAACAAGTAGGCAGTGGTAACAAGTAATTTATATAGTTAAAGTACAAATCTAGAGTTTCTGTTGTTATATTTCTGACAGACTAGTTTACAGTGGTTGGGGTTTTCATTTGTCCTGTGCTCATGGCCCAGCCTTCCCTTCTTCAGTCTGGTGAGAAGGTTATTGCTGTAGCCAAAGGCAGCAAATACGTGACCTCAAGGTGGATTCAGCGATAGCATCTTACGTTATCGATTGTGGTTTTTGGTCTTCTCCTTTGTCTGATGGAACAGATGCCCCTGCTCTTTTACCCCAGCCTCACTGGCAGTCAGATAAGTATCATCAGCCATCAGCAGATACAGCCTTTAACTTGTGGTGCCGCTGCCCATCCTCTGCTCACAGCGCTCTCTGTGTCCTCTATCTACATCTCCACTCTTTGCTTCTTGCATGCCACTGATCTCTCTTGGAATGTGGTGATAAGAGTGTGCTGAGTAAGGATACATGTACCGGTGCAATGGTCACGTACTCATGTAAAGTGTCATGCATCTTTGTTCCCACTTGGCTTTGTGCGTCTGTGTACAGTTTTCGGTGTAATTTAAGCTGTCCTGCAGAGCTATTAGATTACAGAGAGAGGCTTTTACACACAGTGCTGGGCTTTATAAAGGTGAGACTTCCCTCAGGCATTAGATACGTGTGCACAGGCATTCACAGATCACAAGATCCTCATGAATCACTGATGCTTACAAACGTCAATCTGACAAAGGAGAGTAAGGAAGACGGACAAGAAGTGAGACGACTGATATCTGTTTAATCACGACATGGGGAGTAAACCAGACCCATCAGTCGTTAACAGGAATTATGATAAATGTTAAATTACTAATGAAGATGAAAATGACCTTTAATCTACCAGATGATGTGTCTGCACATGAAAGAGTCCACGCCCATCAATCACTGTTTGAAAAGACCCATGACTTGAATCGTTTTTTCTATAGCGTGATGGTGGGAGAGGGAACGCTGTCCAAGACTATCGAGGCTGATTTAACGTAATATACACACACTGTCGGACAGACCACTCACGCAGACAGACACATACTCAGCGGGCTCCTTCCCATGCTTGTGTTGTGGATTAGTCAAATCCCTGACTGGCTGCTAAGCTGATTAGGGGGGTGTTATGCACTGGCCATTTGGAAAGACTGGAAAGAGTGTAGATACATCCACACCCACTCACATACACACACGGCGGGACCGCTCAGCTTAATATTGTTTCTCCTGCTGGCCCATGATGGTATAATATGTGTGTGTGTTTTTGTTTCATACCTCGCTGTACCTCCTCAGACAGATGGTGCAGAGCAGCGCGGTCATGGCTTGCATCCCTGCGGCAGACTGTGTGTGTGTGTGTGTTTGTGTGTGTGTGTGTGTGTGTGTGTGTGTGTGTTTGTCGGTGACAGAGTGAGATATGAAAGAAAGACAGAGATGAGGCCTGTTGGAACAGACTGGGGCCCAGATGGCTGTGTCCGGCAGAGACAGGAAATGGAGGTGAAATCAGGAGGGTAGTACCCTTGAAGATGAACCACACACACACACACACACACACACACACACACACACACACACACACACACACACACACACACACACACA
>JAPTGZ010000022.1:24222026-24234589 GCA_029814645.1 Fowleria isostigma | reverse complement strand
ACACACACACACACACACACACACACACACACACACACACACACACACACACACACACACACACACACACGCACACATTACCCTAGAGGCTTGGATTTCAGGATTGAAAGTCAAATCATGGCAGCAGATGAATTATGAGATGATAAATGATCTCACAGAGTGCTGAAAACAATTAGCTGCTACCTGACCAACTGAAAATTAATATAATTTTCTGTTGCTGCATTGTGAGGATTCACTGCCTTTCTCTGTTTTTATACAAGCTTTCCAGTGATTAAGCACATCCAACTGTTTGTAGTCCTAATCTAATATCATAACTCTGTGCAACATAAAAGGCCCCTCCCCCATCACACTCTCTCTTGTGTGTGCCTTTTCCAGACTGGGTTAGTAGAGCAGGCAAGGGCTGGAAAAGGGGTGAGGAGCTAGTTAACTTTTGATAAGCAGCCTTTTTCATTATGCATAGAAACCCCAGCCCCCAATCTTTGCCCTCCCCTTTTCTCTTACTCCAAATAAGAGGAATCAGAGCATGGGAGAGCCCTGCTGTTGGTGGAGGACTAGACTCGGGCTGTTGGAGGAGTTAAAGCTACTTTATTATTGTAGGTGTTTCCACCAGTTGGTTGACATGGGAGACTAACCCCATCTAGTAGCTTTGTGACCCCTGACCCCTGACCTGTGCTCTCAGCTCATGGAGTGCAAGGAACCCCGACGAGAGCCCGCATGGTTCTGACTCTGGACCACAAACACACACTCTTGTACACACACACTAACACACCTCTCATATTTCTTTCTTTTTCCTGTTGTTGTGTTCCTTTAGTTGGAGATGAAGCATCTCAGTAGCTAGTAAAGGGTTAATGACTTCCTCAACTGAACAGAGAGGTACGGAGTAGCATAGAGGAATTTACCCCCGCTGAGGACACCCTACACAATAACTCTCCTTCTTTCTGTCACCTCCTTTCACCCAGCCTCCACCTCAGTATTTTCCCTCATTCTGTCAGCACAACTACCCTGAAGGGTCTTTCAGACACTCATTCCCACATCTACTGCAGCTGATAACTGGATGATTAAAACAACAGCAATAATTAGCATGATGAATTTCAAATAATTTATGGCAATTTCATTGGTTGATTTTTTTTTTTTTTTTTGGGATTTAAGTGAAAGTTGAAAGGAAACCATTTAAACTATTGTTTATGGTCAGAACACGATGAACCCACATTTGAGAAATCCAGAAGTTGAACATTAAAAACAATGGTGAGGATAAATGTTTAATACATTTGCATCAAAACATGCATGAGAAAATGAATGAAATATTTGTAAAAGTTTTTATCTGACTTTGTCAATGAAACAAACCTGAACGCCCCAAGAAATATACAGTAAGCTATATCACAATAATTGTTGAAATTTTATGGAACTGCTCTTCTATAGCTTCTACTTCACAATCACTGAAGGGCTGAAATATGAGATGCAGTTAATGTATTTCATTTAGACGGTTCAAAGTGCCTCTGTGTATTTACCCTGAACTCCAACAGGGTGTTGTGAAATCAGCATAACTCAAGCAGATACACCAACTGTCGTGAAACATGGAGCACTGAGTAAGTCAATATCTAGACATTATTAGATTTCAATGTATCTAGCCTAAGAATAAATGAAAAGTTTTCAATATTTTTCCTGTACACAGATTTGTGTTCCCTGTTGGATACACTTAAGTGATCAGTGACACAAAATAATGATGGTAAATATCACCTGAAGTGCTTTCATACTTCCTATTTGTATGCCTTAGGTTATCAGCGCTTAAATTGATACTTAGTTTGTCTTTGTTTAATGAGGTCAAAGGTCATAAAGTTGCTCCTTTCCTATCTAAAAGCTTCCTTAAGTACTCCTCTCCTTTTTTTCCGGGGAGTAGCATTTATAACTTTCACTCTTAAAACTCTAGTCTTTTACTTATTTATGCTGAACCACAGCAGCAAAAGCTTGTATTTGTTCTCATCCCCTCTGCTCTCAGCATGTGTCTGCGCTGCCACACAGAGCAGGTCTACCGTGGTTTGGCTTTAGACAACTTTTCCATGTCTAAAAGTCACTAAGCTCGTTAACTTGTCTCCTCAAGACGACACTGCATTTCTTAAAGGTTTCAGGCTCTGGGTGAGAGAGGAAATGCCAATATAAGTTTGTGTGAGTGTGTGACTGTGTCTATGAGAGTATGAGTTTGTTTTCAGAGGAAAGGTCCAGACCCAAGGAAAAGACATTGGCTGGAATGTTTCCATTCCAGCAATAGTTTTCCCTCCAACACTTACTGTACTGTAATTCTATCTCTTCCTTTTCTCCCCTCCTTACTCACACGTGCATGTGTGTGTGTGTGTGCGTGTGTGTGTGTGTGTGTGCGCGTGTGTGTGTGTGTGTGTACGTACAGTAAAGCAGTATTAAGCAGGCATGTCTGGAACTAATAGATTCCACCCCACTGAAGAATCTTAATAGGAAATACTACCTGCAACCTGTGGCTTCAGACTACCTACAACTGCTTAAAAATCACATCTCATAGCCTCAGTATCCACACACACTCTTAGCGTAGACCCTTTCAACCTGCAAACCCTTGGCCCAGTTTCTCTCCTTCACTCACTTTGCCTTTCCTCTCCTTTCCTGCTTGGTGTCAGGTTCAGAGGGTAACACTGGTAACTCCACAAATGCCTGCTTTTCTTCAGGCTCTTTCATTAGCAGAAGCAGACACTCACACACACACACACACACACACACACACACACACACACACACACACACACACACACGCACACACACACCTTAGAACCCCCTCCACCCCCCCATCCTGCCGGACTCAGTCTTTACTCTCACACACACACACCAGCTTCCTGTAGTTGTTTGAATATGACCCTCCTCTCCCGTGTGCTCCCTGCTGGCCATGAACCGGTCCGACTGACTTCCTCTCTCCCTCTGTCCTCTCTTCCTGTGTGTACGGGGATGAATGGACATATTATTCACAGTGACGCAGCCCCCTCTACCCCCACCATTTACACTGCTTTCTGTTCTTTCTCCTTTTCTTTCTCCGTCTTTCATTCTTCTGAGGACAATAGCATGAGCTCACAGTGGTACAACTCAAAAAATACCACCCCATTCTGCTCCCCCCTCCTCCTCTCCTCCACTCTGTGCTGCAGTATCAGCCCCTGGAGCAATAAAGACCAGGCCTTACTGCATAAACACAGCATGTGCACATGCTCGCACACACACCAACACAAACAGAAGGAGAAGAACGGGTAATAGTCTACCTTGCCGGTAGCTACATCTTCTGGTTTGACATCTTGGATTTCTGAGATATTAACTGTCAAGTGTGTGTGTGTGTGTGTGTGTGTGTGTGTGTGTGTGTGTGTGTGTTGGTATGTTCCCGCTGCGTCCACTGATTGCCTGGCACAGGTTACGGGCACTCATTCCCAGTGCTGACAGAGAAGCTCGTGCTTAGAGGATAATCCTTGTGTAGTTCTTGTCAGGTCTTTTGTAACTGCAGTCATTATTTTTTGTCAACTATGATAACAGTGCTCGGTAATTGCTGATACTGGAGACCCAGATATCATAACAGCCAAATTCAAAGTGAGGAAACAACATTCAGACTGTGTACAAGCTAAGAACTGTCATAATCTAGAGCTGCCACTAATAATTGCTCTCTTTCAGTTAAATTATTTTCTCACATAATCAATGCATCTCTGCTGAATATAAAGAAAACAAGCCTTTATAGAGAGGGGAAGTCGGTCGGACCGGTTCCTTTGGCCAGAAGTGACATTGTCATATGGTGTTTTTTACCAACAACTGTAAACCCAATCTGAAGATGTTTCCTTGATTCTCTAAGACAAAAGATTACACAAATTGTTCTGTTACTTTCGCTTGGAAAACCACAGAAATAATTCTGTAAGTAGTGTCATGTGTTGCAGCAGAGCTCAAAGCATTGCGTTAATATTTAAGTACAGTAAGTCAAAGTTGATTTGGCTTCTTAATCACTTTAGTCAGGCTGGTTCTTTGTTTTGAACTTGTATATCCCAGCTTCTTGTTCATTTAACTTGTGTAAATATCAGAAATTAACCTGTCAATTACACAGTGAAGATAGACAGGAGTAATGGATAAAACTCCCATTATCCCTTAAATGAACACACTTGTCAGTCTCAGTTTGTTCCCCTTCATCTGTATGGCCAATTTAAGCCTGGTCTCGAACACTCATTGCATCTACTTGCAAACAGTTGTGTGTGTGCATATGTGTGTGTGTCCACAGTCAGTCCAGTAATAGATGTGGACAGATCTGGGGTGGGGCTTCCACGAGTGGTCTGGATAACTACAGTCAAAACTGCTCAGGGTGACAGCACATGCTGGAAGTGTGTGTCGGTGCTTTATCCATAGCCCCAGGTGATTTTAAGTATAATGAGCGCTTGTATGCATGTGCCTCCTATCTAGGCCACCTGTGAACTGCATCCAGGGCAACCCTTACCTCTGTCAGCTTCCAACAGCACTGCCTAAAGCTGGTGCTGTATTTGCTGCAAAAGCTAATGACAAACATGAGTTTCAAAAGTCAAAATTCAGCTCAAGTATTCTGTGACTGGTGGGCTTTTGGCAGTGTTAGTAACGGTCTTTTCCAGTGTTATTTTCTTCTAGGTTTCACTCTCCACATTTGCATGCAGTGACATGTCCGACTGTGGTTTTGAGACAAATCAGACCAGCTGCCTTCAGCCTCAGCCTGCTGCAAAATTAACAGCAGGCATTGACCATGGTGGTAATGTCATTCTAGTGTGGTTTCACTGTCTCCGTTCATCATTTCATCATCGTTCCAGACTTACTTTTCTCTACATAACAACAAGCAAACTAATACATGATGGATAAGCAGGAGGGGCAGCTCTGAAGAAAAATGGGTTGAGAGAGAAAAGCCTCACACTCCTCAGATCCCTGCAATTCCATTATGAGCTCACTGTGAGTCTTCATGGGCCCAAGGGCTCTAGTAGTAGTAGTAGTAGTCACTGTGAGCCACATAGTGTGTTAATGTCACTTTGTATGTGATAACATTTCCCTCACTAGCATCGTCCGGTCAAACAAACCAACAGGTGGTCACTAGGAATAAGTAATGCTGCAATATTGTAGATGCATCAAAAATAACAATGACAATACACAAGACGGCAGGCTGTTAAAATATGATTTATGACACCAAAGTACATGGAGTACACTTAGTTAAGTCTATTGGCTCTGCAGAACAAACATGTTAAGTTGAAACATCTTTAGAGAGATAAAACTCACTGAATATGTTTCAGATAGAAGTGGTTCAACACACATTTTTAGTTTCTAAAAACATTGATGCTGATCAAGATCCAGCAATCAGAGCTGATCAGATGTGTGTCCCTTTTTACAAAAGCAGAAGTTTTACCCTCCGACACTCGATATAAAAACTGAAGAAAAAACGTGATACAAAAATACTCTTCTTTACTAAAACAAGGTGCCATATATGATTCAAGAACCGCATTTAGAGTTGATATATTGCAGAAAGTAATGGTTTCCATTTTGAATTGAATTTCTGAACTAACGTGAAATGCTTAAGGGACACAGTAACACAATCAGCTGTTGCTTTGGTTGATCAACTCTGTTGAGCTTGAGGTGGGTCTCACAGATTTAGTTTGTTGTCAGAAAGAGCTGCTTAGAGTGCATCGGTGATTCACCTGGTGGAGCATGTAGCGATAGGCTAAGGTCTTACCTCAGCAGTTTGATTATAACCTGAGGCCATTCGCTGCATATCATTTCCCCCCATATCCTGTCTGTCTCCACATGGTTGATGAAATACAGCTCCAAAAATAAGTCTTTTAAAAGAAAGGATTGCCTAGCTGCCAAGTAAAATTGTGAAAATATACAATACATAGTGTACACTTTAGCTGATATTGATATTTTCTTAAGCTGGCCTTAACCCAAAATAACTGTTTCATACCCTGATATCTTGGCATAGGAGCCTGGTGTCTGTCAATCACACCTCTATGCCTCCAACTAATCCACATCCTATTTCTTCTCATGTTTTTTGCTGACTTTTTAGCACTTTTAAGAAATAATACAGCAAGTGGGGTTAAGCTCAGAGCGGGGGGTGAAGTTACACTGGAAAAGTTCTGTTTATAGCTCCATGTGAACAGCTGCTTTATAAGGGCAAGGGACATGAAAATATCAGAATACTTATGTGGCCAAGGGCAATATCACAGGAGCGGCAGTTTTTCGATAAATGTAAAATGTGTCGCAACGTGATAGTACAGAGATATGTCAAGAATTGCCTTTCTGACAAAATCATGACTCACATCTGTTAAACTAATCTCAGTGTTATTTTTTTCCCAATACTGTCCAACAGGGCAAGAAGAGGGGAGGGGGATTCAAAAATCTGACTGCTTAAAAGTCTGCTTATTTCAGCCTAAATTGTGTTTGTCATGATGTAGCTGGTGATGTGATGAGGGTAAGAGTGTGTAGACTGAGCCAAACAGCCTTCAGTCGTATAGACAGAGGAGGAGGAGGAGGAGGAAGAGGAGGAGGAGGAGGAGGAGGAAGGGGAGGGAAAAGCGAGGCGAGCATCGGTAAAGTAGAATCCCAGAGACCGATTACAAGACCTGCTCTCATCTGCCTGGAAAATGTGACTGGACTGTCTGGAGGGGGTGGAGGCGTCACATTCCAGTTCACATCCCACTTCGTACTGGCTGGACAGGATGATGATCGTAACAGTGGGCCGAAACGGAAAAGAAGACCTGCATAGATCCTCTGTCTCGGCATCTCTACTGTACTCAGCTCCCTGTTTCTCAGCGAACACTCTTCTGTTGTTGGCGATAAGTGTGTGTAGATGGATAAAGATGAAAAGGATTTATTATTTTTTTTAATCCCTAAGGGAGATTCAGTTTAGCTGCCAGTATCAGCAGGGTGTATGGTCTGGAGTGCTCCTGGTTAGGTTTGGTTGAGTCACAAAGCCGTATATTTACTAAATGGAGCGTGCTGTCAGAATCACTCTTCATTTAATGTGACTGGTAGGGGCCCAAGAGGGATTTCAAAGCTTAGGGCATGGCCTTTGTATTAAATTAATTTTACCTCCATTAAACCCGCTTTCTAAACATTGGGGCCACTTTTCTCTGTACATATCCCCCTCCCCTCAAGCTGTTACCCCACTGGCCTTATGCTATTTGTCAGCCACTAGCTCCTTCCATAGCCCACTACAGATGGGAGCGCTTGTTTTCAGATGAGGTGTTTGCTGTGTCTTGTTGTCATGAGCCAGATAATTACAGAGCCGCTATCTCGAGGTTTTGTGTCGCACTGACTCACCCCCCCCCATCATTGACAGTGCTGTTCGATGAGCAAATTGCACACAAGCATGCACGCACACAAGCACCAAGACAATAACACGTTGTTGAGACAAATACTCACACCAGGTCATTAGCATGGGCAGAGACTGTGTGTTTGCATTTATTTGTTGCATATGTGTGTGTTTGTGTCATAAAGCCACAGAACGCCTCTGTTCTGGCCTTTTAATCAACAAGGAATGACCCAGCAGACACTGCTCCTAGCTAGTGCCACAATATTTAGATCTGTGTTTATGAGCAAGAGAGAGAGAGGGAGAGTGAGAGAGAGAGAGAGAGAGAGAGAGAGAGAAGTGGGAGACAGGGGGAGGAGCGAGGTGGTTACAGACACATTTAGATATCCCACTTCTCTTTGTGACGCTGAGAAACTGCACCCTCAGCTGTAAAACACAAAAGCAGCATCAACACTCGCTTACTGGTCAGACAGACGGCTGACATTGGGCCAGTCTGTATGTGTGTATGTGTGTGTGAATAAGTGTGTGTTAGGGGAGTCTATACAACACTGGATCCAGGATGGAGGCCAAAACCATCCGCTTTCTGTACAGCCAGCGTTGTAAAGGTAGGACAGCTGCTGGAGAGTGGCAGAGGTGCGACAGAGGCCGGTAGTTGTTGAAGTGTGTGTTTCTTGACTTCTCAAAGCCATGCATGTACAGCCTACTCAGCACTGGCAGGCAGCTATGAGAGCATAGCATTAATCTGTCAGCTGTCAGCGCTGATCCAGCTTATCATCCCGGTGTGTGAGTGCTGGGGTGTGTGCACATGTTGCTGTGTGTCCCTGTCTGTTATGGCATTGGGCAGGACTTTCCAGAAGACTTTTTTTGTAGCCAGTGATTGAATATGGTTGCTGAACGTGTCTGCTCTGAGTGCACTCTATTAATTTGAGGCCAGACCAGAGAGCAGCTCGGAGGAGGGAGAGTGGAAGGAGGCAGGAGGAAAATGAAAAGTGATAAGCTGGGATAAATGACTGCCTCTGGAGATCCCTATGCATGGAAGAAGATAGATAATCGCGCGTACACACGCATACGAATGCGATGATGTACACACACACGCACAGCAGTCTGTTTTTTCCAGAGCGGTGGGAGGGGAGTGGATTTCAGCCAAGACTCCAGGCTGATGTGTCAGTGGATCTGCCAGGTGTTTTCACTGGAGCAGGACTTGATGTCAGTCTAGTCAATAGCAACTGCAACAGGGGAACAGACTTGAACATCTCGCACATTGTTGTAATGTCTGTGTTAATAATAGAACACCATCAAGTGTTATGAATGCAAAAACATCCCACTCTTATGACTACAAGTGCATTTTCATATTGACACCTTGTGATCCCTGGCATTTGGAGTGGACAGCAAAATAATGTAAAAGAATTATAATTGTTCTGGAAAACTGGATTTTGACTTTTTAATCTGGAATCTTTACCCCATAAAGACCCAGTGCTACTTTTGTGTCAATTCCCAAATGAAATTTTCCTCTTTATTCATTCTTAACCATAAAGAGCCAAACATCCACCATCGACCATAATCATGCACTGATATAAACTATTTAATCTCTGTTGATTCACTAATCCAATCAATACATGTGGATAATTGGTGTAAATTACAGTTTGTCATGTTTTCACAATCATCAGATATGACCCATTTGGATGTTCAGCGGCTCCATAGTTACCATGGAAACACTGTCGTCTTCTACAACATTGATTCACCAGTAAAACCCATAAAGTTGGAACAATGACAGTGGATGGACACGCTGGGTTTATGTTCAGTTAATGATAGATTTTACTGAAAGTCACTTTTTCCTTCAGTTTTCTGTTTTTGATAGAATATTCTCAACTTTAAACTTTTATCAACATGTACATGATTAGTAAGTTAAATATTGGAAAATACTTGATTTTTACTGAAAAAAAACCCCCACAAATTATAGAAGATAATATTACAATAAATAGCGATAAACCACTTAAGGATGGTTAAATATAAAGAAAAATTAATTTGGGAAGTGCCACGCCTGTCACACTGGGTCCTTATGGGTTAAAGCAGTGATTATAAAATTTCAGGAGATTAGGTATTCTGTGTAGGAAGCCTTTTGTGGTTCCACTATTATTTATTATATCTGTGGAAAAAAGCTCAAGCCCTGATCTCATCTCTTTCTCTTTCCCTTCACCTTGGCAGAGATCCGTGCCCAGCTGGTGGAGCAGCTCAAGTGTCTGGACCAGCAGTGTGAGCTGAGGGTGCAGCTGCTTCAGGACCTGCAGGACTTCTTTAGAAAGAAAGCAGAAATAGAGATGGACTACAGCCGCAATCTGGAGAAACTGGCAGAGAGGTTCCTCACAAAGACACGCAGCACCAAGGACCATCTACTCAAGTACGTGACACATGACACAGCACTAACACAATAGGGTTTTTAAAACGGTGAAAAAGTATGAGTACTCAAGACGGATATTGTTCTTCCCTTTTAAAAGTTTCCAAGTAATTCTTAAACCATTGGAAAATTACGTAATGTCTTATTATAGCTTTTTAAAGAGTTTGAAGACTTTCTTTATAAGAAAAGGGAAGTAGAAGGCAAAAAAAAAAGAAAAACGAAACCTAATGATGAGGGGGTCAGTTTGGAAATGTCTGACCTACATTGTGTCTGTGATGACTTCACATCTCATTCACTGTTTCCAAATTTAAAACGAGCTGAAATCAAAGGAACAAAGGCCAGATTTTCACAATACACACACCTTCCTTCTGCAACTCTCAGTCTAAATCAAAATAAGTATACACATAGATGCCTTCATGTCGTTTTATGGTGCTGTAGAAAAGAGAAAACACTCCTCTCAGCTTCTGTATCTCAGAGTCGACCTGTCACCCTTACAGATGTCAATCATGCATTTAAGTACCTTACCTGTCCAAACCAGAATCTGCATCACAGGTAGATTTAACACCAGCAGAATTCTTATTTCCTGTCAGCTCACTTGAATGACAACATGAACAAAAGTAATTGTGGATTTCGTTTCTCAACAAGAAAAAACTATCCATCACTGCAGCTTTAATCCAAAGAAACGCCATCAGATTTACACCGTGACTTTCTACTTGGTATATACTATACATCAACACCCTATATCTGTGTATGTCTCTGTGTGTAGCTTCAGATGTATCCAGATATACCCAGGTGGTGTTTTTATGCTTGGGCAGTTTTGCAGTGTCATTATGTGTATGCCTGTGTGTAACTCTGACTAAATATGGAGTCTCCTTCCCACAGAGAAACATGGTCTCTCATTTGTTCTCTTTCACTCCCTCACACATGTAAACACATAAAAAGCATATATTAATAATACATTCACTGTCATTTTTAGCTACATTTAACATTTTTACAATTTTTGATGGGAGAGAGCAGCCTATTGTCATTGTGGGAAAGGAATTATTAATTTTCTAGTTAATCACTTACATAATGATAACTACAGGTTTTGTGCAATTTAGCTAAATACCCATTTGCATTTGTGCTTTTTATCTCACAGCCTGTGATTTACAAATTGAGAGAAGAAGGCTTGGACATAATAGGAGCTTTGTGCATGAAAACATCAATTTATTCTCTTCATGACTATTTTATTGGATAGCCTCATCACTTTAATAACATTTTTTTTATTGATTATTTGAGGGTTTTTTGTAGGCTTTAGTGATCATTACAGCATTTAAGTTTCTGTTTCTACAAAATGCTGCTGTATTGGACATGTACTATCCATTTGTTTTATCTCTCTGCTTGTATTTCAAGGCAGTAAAATGACTGAAATGGAAGTACCTAATAAATAAACATACATAAAAATGTGTGTTTTACAGAAAAGCACTGACTGATAATCAAAACATGGCAGCTTTTGACTTGAATGCATTGCTGATGACCGCTTGATCGGTTTCTGATATTGTCAAATTTATGCAAGAGACACTCATTTTATTATTACAGTTAAAGTACATTTTCAGCTTGTTTATATTTGTACAAAAACACTGCGTTTGGTAACCTGAAGCAGTTTATGTTGACGTTTAATCAAGTCAAAGTGGGAGAAGGTTCTGTATCCTGGTGCAGTTCTAGGAAAAATAAAAAACTTATTCTTTAAATGTTAGTTTTGTTGTTTTTTTTTTATAAACATAATCAAACTTTACACTACAGAATCATTGTATATTGGTTTCTGTAATAAGTGCAGTTTATGACCATCAGCTCCGTACATCTCGTTCTGTTAGAAGTGCTTGAACTGTGGAGAAGGATCTGGCTCATCTCGTCTGCTTGTCTTCCGTCTATTTCGCTAACTTCCTGTTAACTATGTCTACCTCTACATGACTTGTTTCCTCTTTTGTCTGCCTTCCCCTTTTTTCCTTGTGCTGCTCTGGTTCTCCTTTTCTTATGAATCATAGGCTTTTCCACCTATATTTCCTGTTAATCTTTTCTGCTGGGGGCTTACCCACATGTACACCGTCTCACACACAGAAACACACACACACAGATTTAAAGAGATCGATAGGTCCTCTAAACGAAACCCCACTCCATCCAAGAGGGCATACCCCCGACACACACACACCCTCCAGCTCAGATCAATACTGAGACAGTGGCAGACTACCAGTTTTTCTTCGCTGGACGTAGGGGGGGAGGGAAAGGGTTCAGACAGGGGGGAGCAAAGGACAGAGAATAAAATATGTAGTTGAGGAGGTTAGCTCCTGCAGATGCACAGCTGGCCTCTCCACCTTATCATAAATCCAGATGCCATAAAGAACAAAGATTACAAGTCACTGATTGACAAGTGTCCAGTCTTTTTTCATGTCTTCCTCTACTCTCATCACTTCTTTTCACTCTTTTTGCTTTCCTTGTCCTCCAACATCTGTGTATTTAACAATCTCCCTGCATCTGCTGCTGCTCAGTCCGGGTGCCACGCTGGAATTTCAGCTATTTTCCGGTTATGTGTGTATTTTTTGTGTGTATCTGAATCTAGGTGTGTGTGTGTGTGTGTGTGTGTGTGTGTGTGTGTGTATGCCTGTGGCTGTTTCTCTGCAAAGCCATGCGTTGATGGTGCTCCAAGCGGTGTGGGGTATGAGAGTTGTGTGTGTGAGTTGATTCCATGGAGACCCCTGGTATTTCTGCTATTTGGCAAGTCTGCATACAGCAATGGTGGGGGGTTTACACGGTTAAATCATATTGTGTGTGTGTGTGTGTGTGTGTGTGTGTGTGTGTGTGTGTGTGTGTGTGTGTGTGTGTGTGTGTGTGTGT
>JAPTGZ010000022.1:24200733-24212882 GCA_029814645.1 Fowleria isostigma | reverse complement strand
GTGCCATCACACACACACACACACACACACACACACACACACACACACACACACACACACACACACACACACACAAATAACTCATGTGTATGCATAATGCAACCCATATTAGAGAAGACAACACATTTATCTCCAACATGTGGAAAGTCATACAAAATGATACAGTAGGCAGAGTAGCGATGTGCTAGATCTTGTCACTGACCAATGAAAGTACTAATGAGTCAAAGTGTATTAATGAGTGCGCAGTTTGCCACATCAGGCCTAATGAAGCTTGCACACTGCTTTAGTGCGTTGTGTTTTCTGTTGTAGTTAACTGAGCAGACAGACGGCTGCAGGCAAGATGAGAAGTCCAAAGGTCAAAACCCGGCTGATAGATAGGAGGGCTCAAACGCTGCTGATTGTTTTTTGATTGGTTATAGCCTGCCTGGGTGTCACTTAATACTAGCCTCGTGCAGCACTTTAAAGACAGAGGGCAGGACAACCTCAGTTATCCTGTTACCTCTTTTCTCTGTTGAGGTTCCCTAAATCTCTTTTCTGTCACTTTTGTCCCGCTGTATCATGTGTCACCTCCGTGCTGGAGCTTTTGTTTCTTCAAGCAGAATAATTCTCAGAATCGTCCTGGTTTCCATGTTTCTTTTCTCCATAACCCTCACATCTGTCCACATCATTGTGTAAACAGGTTGTTGTTTGTTTTGCTCTCATTTTCCTGTTCTTCATTTCTTCTTCGGCAGACCTCCTCCTGACTTATCTCTGACCCTCCGCTCGTACAAAACCCACCACTTTCTTTGCCCTCTTCCAGGCAGAGACAGATACTAAACATGCAACTGATGAAATCTGGTCTTGCTTTGATTCTGCATTCCTTCTCCTTTTTTCAGTTGTCTTTTTTTTCTTTTTCTTCTTGCCGAGCTTCTTCCCTGTCTTTTTTAACCTTTCTGATGTCAGGTAAAAGTCTGTTTTTAAGCAGTAAACTGCTTGTGTTTAAAATAAATCTGTGTTCTCTCATTTTTCTAATTTATTCTTCAGTTTTTATCATAATCAAATCTAGTTTGAATTGTGACCTTTTTAATTGTCGGGGTGTGTCTAAACAGATTTATGCAAAAAAAAAAAAGGAAGAGTAGCTGTGTTTTTGGAGTCTACTGAGGCGTGACAAGCTGTAAAATCATCACTCATTCACATCTTCCTGCAACTTGTTCATCTTCCCTCTGTTTTGTCGCCAACACATAGATATGAGTGTCTGTAGCTTCCTGCTCTAATGCCACATCTATCAAGTCCATTACCCTCACACTCATTTATCTGGCTTAACAACTCCTACACTTCTGTTCAGCCTGATGATCTAGTCTTGATTGATGAAGCGATAGTTTGTTGACCACATGGCTGAGTGAGCATGGCTGATACAGAAATGACAAACAATAGAAGACTTATAGTAGTAATGGTAACAGTATTAATGACTTTCAGCTAATTGACTCAGAACAGGACATCAGGAATGAATCTTTTTGTTGTCTATTTCAGAGCAAAGAAGTTGGCATTCAGTTGCAAGAGGACCTGATGAAAGTCATGAACGAGCTTTACACGGTAAGAAAAACGTATTATTACACTCATGACAATACAAAATCCTGTCTGCGTATTATAAATCTCAGAGAAACAAGACACAGACTACTTGAAACAGCATGTTACGGAATGTGTGGTACAGATTGGCTGGTCACTGATGTGTCTTCACTGATTGTTGTTTTGGTCTTCTCACGCTGTCAGGGGTATCATAGTGTCTGGTTACACATGTCCATAATACTGCCAAATAACTGAGGCATCCAATGTGTGTGTAGTGTCTGTCTGTGTGGGCAGAGTTTCCTACTATGTAATGACTCTGAGCTGCAACTAACTGCATAGCTCCAGCATAGCCAGGCCCATAAAAGCAAGTCCTATGCTGTAATTATAGTATATAGTAAGAGATAGAAATAGATCTGGTTTGAGTAACGTGCACATGCTCACGTGCATGCTCATAGACAGTCCAAGAGTGTGCAGTGTTTTGAGGAGGGATTGAGCTGAACTGTATAATGATGGCTCTGGTGGTGGTCACAGGAATAAGGCTGACACTGCACACACGTGTTTATCTCTTCATGTTAAACTCATAACAGAATATTGAAAGGCCGTAGAGTTGAACAGCAGAGGAGGCTCTGTGTGTTTGTCTCATTTTCTGTAACGTTGTTGAATGCCAGATATTCTAACCTGGACAGGATGTAGTGTGTCATCGTACATTAATCTTGGTTCCACTTTTTGGCTTTCAGTGCCTTCATGGTGCTGACTGGTATAATTACACCTTTGATCAACAGCCAAGACTGAAAAGAGGAGACATACACTCATGTTTGTTTGCAAATCTCGCTCCTTGTTCTCAGGTGATGAAGACGTACCACATGTACAACACTGACAGCATCAATGCCGAGTCCAAGCTGAAGGAGGCAGAGAAGCAGGAGGAGAAGCAGATGGGACGCTCCGGTCGACAGGATGATCGCCAGACGCCGCGCTCACCTGACACTTTGGCCAGCATTAAAACTGATGAGAAACCTGTTCGGCGCTCCAGTGTGAAAAAAATTGAGAAGATGAAGGAAAAGGTGAGCAGGGCAGAAGCTGGTAGGACATGGGAAAAGGAGGGGAATGGGTACAGAGGCGACAGCTTTCCCAATACTCCACCAGTTGTCACATTTACACCATGTCTGTGGGTGCATATGCGTGCATGGCTCTCATAAATGATTTATGGATGCCTGAAAGGCCAACCTTGTCTACTACAGCTGGGGCCCGCCACAATAACATGGTTCTTTATTTTCTGTAATCCAGAATCAATATCGAGGCACTTAATTCTTACATCTATTATCCCTCTTTTTTCTTCCCTTCATCTTGTCTTTGTCCTTCTTTTTTCCTTCTTTTCTGATTCTGTCATTCTATGTCTTTCCTCTTGCCACCTCTCTTTATCTCTCTTCTGTCAGAGACAAGCTAAATACACAGAAAACAAGCTCAAGGCCATCAAAGCCAGGAACGAGTACCTGCTAGCCCTTGAGGCCACCAACAGTTGTGTCTTCAAATATTACATCCATGACCTCTCTGACATCATTGATGTGAGTACAAATACACTTTTTGGTGGAGTTGTGCATATATTGTGCATAGATTTGGTGTGATGTGGTGTGTGTGTATATCCCAGTTTTCCTGCATTCCAGCCAGAGGAGGCCCCTCGGTGTGTCTCCTCACATTAGCCTCAACACCCTTAATGAAGGCAGTAGACCAGCTACTCGCACTCTGTGTCTTCGCCTGTTTGTCTTTTTGCTTCCAAACACTTCACCCATCAGCTGTGGCCTTTGCATAGACAGCCACTCCTCTTGCTAGAATGGGAGCAGTTCATTTCCTGCTGGATATAATAACATGTCAGTGCCTGTTGGACTGATGACCTACTCGACAACAGGTTTTGGCTGTGATTGATGGCGCTCACACTCTAATGAATAAATGCTGTTTCATTATTGCGTTTGTCTGTGGTGGTGGTCGAGGGTTGTTGCATCAATCACCAATGAGATGACGGCCGACGACAGTAGAGAAGGATGAGGGTTTTAAAGTTTGACAGGATTGAAATGATTGACATGAAAGGCAATATTTCAGTTTTATGTACCCGCAATTAATTTAAAAGTTACAAATAAATAACAAATAATCCTATTTAGAAACAAAATGTGGGTGGGTAATACTGAACAGAATAGAAAGAAAATGGAGGGGAAATTTTTAAGTTTTAAAAATTAAAGATTTAACAATGGTTTTAAATGTTCATTCTTCAGGAATACATTTGTATACAATATGCATACTATGCTAAAGGTTTTCTGTTCTGTACACATTTTATCCCCATCTTGTCGATAATAAACACTTGCTGTGTCTTAAATTATACATTCTAATGTTTAGATTTTTATCAAAGGCAAAATGTCAAAAGCTTATGACTAAAAAAGTGTTTTGGTTTTATGAAATGACATTAATTCAGGAGGGCATGCTTATGTAATTGGTATGCCTTGGATTTACTGATTGTGATCACATTATTGAATTGGCATCAGTCACTCCAACGTGGATCTATCACTGTATTTGAGACGTCACTGGATGGTAGATGTTGATATATGTTTTTAATTGTGTTTATGTGTATGTGTGTTTGTGACAGTGCTGTGATCTTGGCTACCACGCCAGCCTACACCGTGCACTGAGGACCTACTTATCTGCAGAGCAAAACGTAGAGACATCCAAACACACAGGCCTGGAAACACTGGAGGGAGCTGCAGAGAGTCTGGAACCCAACGGTGACAAACAAAAACTAATGGAGACCTACAACAATGTCTTCTGCCCACCAGCACGTTTTGATTTCCAGTCCCACATGGGCGATACGGTACATTGCTACTTCTTATTCGAAACAGTTATTTTATTTGGTGGATCTTTTCGTCAGTAGTTCTAGTTTCATTATGAAGCTAAAATGTGCACTCTCTTGTCATTGTTTTGTGTGTGTAGATGGGTGTTGTGTGTGCACAGCAGCCATTAGAAGGCGAGTTGCTCCAGAGGTGCCAACAGCTGCAGTCCCGCCTCTCCACACTCAAGATCGAGAATGAAGAGGTTAGACACTTGTTCTCCTGAGTCTGTCTCCCTCTTACTCTGCTGCAGCTCTCTTCCCAACAAGATAATCCTTAACATCTAGTAATTATCATCATTAGGTTTATCCTACATCACTCATCTTGTGTTCCTTCTCAGGTGAAGAAAACCATGGAGGCCACTCTGTCGACCATCCAAGACATGGTGACGGTGGAGGACTATGATGTCTCTGAGTGCTTCCATCATAGCAACAGCATGGAGTCTGTCAAGTCCACGTTCAGTGAATCCTATCTCAGCAAGCCCAGCCTGGCCAAGCGACGGGCCAACCAACAGGAGACGGAGCAGTTTTACTTCACAGTCAGTGCCAGTTATCCTCATCACTTATTCTCAGGAGACTTCCACATCTACAGCCTTTAGTCCAGTTAGACTCGGGTTCATTTTCCCTCTTGATGCAGTTCATTTGGCCCAGTGTGAACACAGTAGTCACATTCATGCTAACATTAACCCTTATAAACCTGTCTGCAGCAGGACTAAGTACTAATTGACTCATGCTAAATTGTACATCGCTGTTTCTTTAACAGAAATATGCACTGTTCCAGAATGTGAAACCGGAGTTTAATTTCTTTCTGCCCATGGGTTCACACTGACCAAATGCTGTCGTCTGATTTCTAGTAATTATTAATTAATTTGTTATTTATTCAGGAAGAATGGATCACTGAGATTAAAAATCTCCTTTTTAAGAGTGTCCTGGTCAAGACAGTGGAGCAGCAGAAATTACACAAAATAGAAATCACAGCCATACATCCACACTAAAACTATGCATAAAAAATACACATAAAACACAGTAAAAGTCAGTACTAAACCTACATATAAAACATCACCATTGTTTTAAAAGGCACTAAAGGTATAACAAAAATGTTCCTTTAAAGCATCTCAAAGCAGAACCCAATTCAGTCAATCAGAGACAAATCTACATTCAGATTTATCCTAATTATGTAGATCTGTGTGTAAAAAAAAACAAAAAAAAACCAAATCAAAAGTAAAATTCTCCTAATTTGCTAATTCATCAACTGATCTGGTCCAGCAACCGAACTATACATGTGAAAGTGTCTTTAGAACTTAAATAAGACCATTAATGGAACAAAATGGTATGTTTTAACTTAAGCTACTGCATACATGACAACTCGGGGATCTGGGTCTCTTTGTGTTGCAGAAGCTGAAGGAGTTTCTGGAGGGCAGGAACCTGATCACTAAGCTGGATGCCAAGCATGACCTTATCCAGAAAACCCTGGGAGAGAGTAAGTGGGACAGCCAGTGTCCTTCATACCTTATGGATGTCGTCCTTGTGCCCTATGTGTGTCCAGTGTTTGTTTGTGTGTGTGTTGAAGGTGCCCAGAGGCTGAACAGGGATAAGCTCTAGACTTGAACCCATGCAGCGAAGCAGAATGACTTTAATATGTCTACTAATCACAAGCTGTGGAAGTGTCGAGCTAGGTCACAGTGACAGTGACCATATGTGGATGCAGCTGTGTGTAGAAGTTTGACGTGGGGGGGTATTCCTCTGTGCCAAGTGCATCTTCATTTCCACAGCATAACAGGACGCCTTTCCTAAATTGTGTGTACAACTTCAGCGGAAAGTTGGTCTCCCAGTTTCTGTCCACCTGAAGGTGTTTCCTTGTTTGTTCGGCTTTGACTATAACTGCCTATCTTTGTCTTCCCTGTTTTTTGTCATATCCTCTCGTGTCTCTTTCCCCGCCCCTTCTTCCTGCTTCTCCCTCCTTTAGGTCAAAAGACTGACTGTTGCCTCGCCAGGTAGGTGTGGTGAATGAAGAAAATATGCTCACACACACATATACCATAGCAGGCTTTAAGCTTGATTTCTTGGCAGCCAGGGGTATTATTTTCCCCGTTACTGTTTATAGATATTCTCAACACATGTGCATATGTGTCTGTGTGTACAAATAGAGCGTTACCAGAGTTGAGAATATAAATACACTTTCTCTGTAGACATAATGACAGAGCAGAGTTTCTTACTCTCTCCTTTCCCTCTATGTAGTGGACGCAGAAACTCGACAGTGCGGAAGCAGGTAATTATCTGTCATATCTGTGTGTGTGTGTGTGTGTGTGTGTGTGTGCGTGTGTCTGTTTGTTTCTAACTTCTCGCTCAGAGCCGCTGTAGATTTGTTTTTAACTCAAACCACGTGTTTTCTCACAGTATTCTCCGCCCACAGGATGCAGGGGCATGTAAATATTATTAACATTAGAGTCATTATGGCACAGCTTTTTTTTATTCTGGCACATAAATATTATACGTGTGTCAGTATTACAGCTACAACAGAATAATTTCAGTATTTAGCTGTACTTTATGTGTAATGTGAACAACATAATCTAAAGGAACTGCTCCATTGGGGTGCCTCGTGTTTGCGACTCCCCCTTGTGGGCACCTTATGATGTGGCTTTCAACTCACTTTATAGAGAAAAAAAGTGTGCATTTTAAATCACAAGCAGGTTTGCACATGTTAATCATTGTGATATGAATCACTATCCATTTAACAACGAGAACGTATATCATTCAGCGCACATGTTGCAATCTCACCTCCGAGCGGGTTCTGGAAACCCCAAACAAAGGGAAAAGGAAAAAGAACTGTCTCCTAGCAACAGCTGGGTACTGCGCCCACCCTCTTTCCCCGGTGTCTGATACCCACTCCTCCTAAATGTGTGCACTGATGCATAAGTGTGTGTCTGTGTGAAATTCTCATGACAAGAAGTACAGTGTGTTTTATTTCCACACTGGTATCTTGCACTTCTTTCTCTAGTGGGAGTAATTCCTTTCCTTATTTTAGGACTCGGGTGAGGCCATTCCTCTGATGGTCGAGAGCTGCATCCGCTTCATCAGTCGCCATGGTGAGGAAATTCTCCTGTGAAGTGATAGGTTTAGCTTCAGCTTTTGCTATTCACTGATTGGTGGCATTGTTGTGTCAAGTGTGATTGGTTCTGGACATCATTAAACTGGGAAATGAACCAGGACTTTTTCCCTTAACTACTTAAGTACAAAAAGTAAGACATCAAGATGTATACAGCCCTACAGATCACGGTGCCTTAACTAAAGTTGTTGTTTTTTTGTGTAGGTCTGCAGCATGAGGGCATCTTTAGAGTGTCTGGGTCTCAAGTGGAAGTAAATGACATCAAAAATGCCTTTGAGAGAGGTAGGAGAGCACCGACAGCCTATGACAGAGTCTGTAGTCCAGTTCTCTTCTGTTCTCTGTTGCTCAGCTCTCCTTCTTCTGTGGATGTAGGTGAGGACCCGTTGGCCGGAGACCAGAACGATCACGACATGGACTCCATTGCCGGTGTCCTGAAGCTCTATTTTAGGGGACTGGATCACGCCCTCTTTCCTAAGGAAGTCTTCCACGACCTCATATCCTGTGTCTGTATGTGTTGTGTCCTTTTGTCTCTTTGAATGAGTGTGTGTTGATGAGATTATTTTGTTAAGTAATCTCATGAGTGCTGTTACTGTGTTCTTTTCCAGCTATGGAAAGCCTTCAGGAGCGGGCAGTGCACATTAAGAAAGTCCTGCAGTCTTTGCCAAGCAAAACCCTCATTGTTATGAGATACCTCTTTGCCTTCCTCAACCAGTGAGTACACAAACACATAAATAAGTTAATGGCGAAGGAATCGACTATAGACATCCTGACTTAATGATAATAGTTTTGTTTTGGAAGCATGCAGATTTCTAGACTTAAGCATACAGTAACATATGGAAATAAGTGTTACAAGGACCACTGTTATAACTTTAGTGACTGATGCTTAACATGGACATGAATTGCTTGAAGCTGACAGATAAAATGTAATTAGAGAAGAAAAAAAAGTCATACTACCATTTAGAAGCATCTTTCATCCCAAATCCATCCACAGTGAAGAATAATTTGACATAACAAACTTAAAATCTAAAGGTATTTCAAACAGTAACACTGGCTCAGTAAATCTTACTTTTATATCTGCACAGAAATAAATCCTGTTAAATAAATCTAAAAGTAGTTTAATAAACGCCGGAATGAGTTTAAAAGTCTTCTTTCAACCTTCTCACACAAAATAAACACATCTTTAACCTTATTAGGATGCCAAATACAAACCTTAATAGGAGAGAGATTGCAGAGAAGATTCTCTTCACCTTCATTACTCAAAGGGCTGGAAGTTTTCCTCCCTGAGGAATGATTCAATTTTCCACTTCTCTTGTTGTTTATTTGTATAGTCCAATATCACATTCAGCTTCCTGACTGGCTTCATAAACCAAAGCGTTATAGAAGAAAGTGCTGGTCCAAAGGAGGACATTTGTAACATGTAGCTTTTAAACCTTTGGAAGAAAGAGAGGAAAGAGGCCTGTGAATAAAGGTCTGATATACACCTCTGGAATGAACCCTGGTTTTATGTGTGCAGTGCTCATCATAAATAAGTACACCCCCTTTAAAAGTAGGATTTTAATCAATATCTCAATAAACAGTTTAAAAAAATTTGGACAAAACTGAGTTTTATAGAACATTTCCTTAACTGAGAACATGATAGGTTGTATAGTGTCCCATAGAAAATATTAATTCTCAAAGGAAAACTAAGTTTTATGACAAATCTGTTGGAGTGTACTCATTTATGCTGTATGTATAGGGGATGCTTGGACCTACTGCCAAATGTCTGTATACTCAAGCATTAGAGCATTTATTTACAGAAACAACAAGCAATCAAAATAACAAAAAAAGTCTGTGTTTTAACAATACAGAAATCAATAATTGGTGGAATTTGCCTGATTTTCATTTGTGTTTCATGCATTTAGGCATGCTCTCCACCCGTCCTCCACTTTGCTCTTGTGTGTTTTCTGCCACTCCTTACAAAAAAATGCAAGCAGCTCAGCTTTGTTTGACGGCTTGTGACCATCCATCTTCCTCTTGATCACTTTCCAGAGGTTTTCAGAGGTCCAGGTCTGGAAATTTGGAGCAGTTTTTTAATTTTTCTTTCCAGAACTGCATGTATTCTGAGATTAAAGATCCATTTTTGACACATACACCCAGGGAGATGCATATTTCATGCATTCTTAAAACCCATGACAAAGCTTTTAAGGAAAGTTGGGCAGCAACAGAACTGTTGGCGGCCTGAAACGTGAGAAGCCTGGGTAAACCTAGTGGTCCAAGACAGCCCGTGGAGACAGATGAGGAGCTTTTACTTCTTGTGGGAAAGTGATTTATAGTCACCTTAAAGCTGGTGCTTCTTCTCATTCACATGATCAGTTTTACAGCTACAAATGCATGGTGAGAGATAACCTTCCAGACCTCAGTCTCACATGTTCATACAGCAGGACTCATGTTCACAGGGAATAAGCTGTGGGTTGTGTGGTTGTCCTGTTTGTTTGTGTCCAGTCACTTTAGTCTCCTTTAACTCTGCTTTCCCATCCACACAGCCTGTCTCAGTACAGTGAGGAGAACATGATGGACCCCTACAACCTGGCCATCTGCTTCGGTCCCACCCTCATGTCGGTCCCAGAGGGCCACGACCAGGTCTCATGTCAGGCCCACGTGAATGAGCTCATTAAAACCATCATCATCCACCATGACACCATCTTCCCAGGACCCCAAGATCTGCAGGGTCCCATCTACATCATCCCTGGAGCTGGAGACGACTTCTGGTGAGGGAGGAGGAGGATGATGAGGCTCAAAGAGGAAGGAGGGGTGGTTGATTTAGTAGCTGCCAGGGAATTACGCGGGGGGGAGGTTATCTGCTTTACAGAGGATCAGCTTACCCTTCATACCACCTGACTTCATCAGCATGGCACAGAACAGTATAAACACCATGACAGACATAAGAGCCAATTCACAGGGCTTTTTCTTTTTTTTGCAATGATGAGTTTTGGCCCCAGATATTCCGTTTACAGTCTGATTAGACTGTATGGACAGCCAAGAATCTCTGTTTTAGAAAATGTTAGCAAAAACTCACGGAGGGTCGTAATTATACATTGTCTACAGGTTTTCTACACATTACGAATGCATTTTCTAACCCATCTTACTTTCATCCTGGAAAAAAAAATCATACAGTTTACAAAGGAAAATAAGTATCTGACTTTGGTGAGTCTCCCAAAATTAATTCAGAACAATATGGTGTAATCCATTGTTTTCTGGAGCTTTTTACAATACCTTTGTTTTCTTGACATCATTTATACTTCAATTAATCAATCAATCAAACTTTATTTCTATAGCACTTTTCATACATATTATATGTAGCACAAAGTGCTTCACAACAAACTCCCCAATTTTCCCACAAGTGCAAATAAAAATAAAATAAAAGCAGCAGAATAAAACATTGTCAAAACTAACAGTTTAAGTAAAAGCCAAGCTAAAAAGATAAGATTTAAGTTTACTTTTAAAAATATGATCACTTCAGCGGACCTCAGGTTCTCAGGTCGACTGTTCCACAGTTTGGGGCCATAGTAGCTAAAAGAGGCCTCTCCATGAGTTTTGGTGTGGACTCTGGGAACAGTTAGAAGGTTAGTACTTGTAAATCTAATGCCTCCATACCCAAGGATTCTTATTTTAAGGGTTTTTTTCTGTACAAGATTGTTCAAGCTTGACACTTTGGCTTTTATTTAGGGCTAAATACACTGCTCATAATTCATATATCATTGAACTTGCCTTTATTAGATGATGGCAGTGACGTTAACAAAAACTCTATTAGTACCTCTAGAAGAAGGTTTTTATGACTTCAGACTAGGATTGACTAGGATGGACTGTTTTCATGAGTGGTTATTGGTTTCATTGGGGGTTTTTTTTACCCTCGGCCACACTGGCTACAGGGTACTGTCATCAGTTGGTCGTCCGTCTGTCTGTCCCTCCTGTCCGTCTAAAAACTTTGGTATGCACTGATAAGTTAGGCCACTGGGATCAGGCCAAGGGTTTTCAAGTGTGTGTAGTTGTAGTTTTGTTACAGTGTGGTCAATGCAGAACAAGTTTAAAAAAGAGACTGAAGTTAATACAACTCTAAAGTCTGTAATAACTTCTTATTCAACAAACGACATTTGATGACACACACCCCCTCCTGTACCCTTAATGATGAGTTTTGATACCTCTGTTATTTTACTAAAGTCGTGATTTGAAGACCGTTGAAACAGGTTCTGTTTTTTTAAACATAACAGATGCTGTGGTAGGTGGAGGTGACCACAACCCATACTAGGACAACAAATAGGATTAAATCATAACTTTTCTTTATTTTTTACTTTTTTTTTTTACTTCATTTTTTTTTCTTTTTTGGGGGTTTATTTTTATTATTTTTTAATTTTTTTATTTTGTTTGATTTTTTTTTGCTTGATTTTTTTTTTTATTTAAAAAATAATAATAATAATAATACATTTTCACAGTTTTTTCCCAAAGTTTGCTGAAGTAGTGATGATTGTAGCCATTGGAAAAAGAAACAACACACCAGAAAAACAAAATGTTTCAGAGAGTGGTTTTTCTACCACTCTAACATGATAGTAAGTAAGTAATGCTACTGCTGCTGGTTGAATGTAAGTTTACATG
>JAPTGZ010000022.1:24162276-24178393 GCA_029814645.1 Fowleria isostigma | reverse complement strand
TGTGTGTGTGTGTGTGTGTGTGTGTGTGTGTGTGTGTGTGTGTGTGTGTGTGTGTGTGTGTGTGTGTGTGTGATCTGAATCTATACCATTACAAAGTCTCCAACATGGTTGCGGAGTATTCATCTGTTTACTTCTAATTTTAGGTGTGATGAAATAAAGAATTTGATTTTTGTAATTAAATTATCTCCATTTAGGTGCTTGTGGTGTTGACCGGTGTGTTTGCTACATATACAGTAGTGCTATATTCTCTCTGGAATCTCCCATGGTCAACATTATTTTGACCTTTAATTCTTTTCTCTGTAGCAGAGACTCCCGTCATTCCATCTAGGTTTGATGTTGTGGCAGATTACAATTTTTCCAAGGTACTGGTTGTTGTTTTTTTTTTTTTTTTTTCACATTTTCGTTGTTTTTGTAGTAGTCACCTGTATTAAAAGCCGTCTCATATTCTCTCTAGGTGATAGTGGGAGTGGTGCATCAGTATGTGAGAATAGTTAAGCTGCTGCACACACACAGGGAGCTGCTGCTGCAAGGATATTACAGCTACATGTGAGATGCAAACATGCTCTGAAAGATTATTTGTTTCTCTGCACTGAGTGATATACCATACAGTCCCATCCTCCTAATGATGATTGTAATTTTTTTTTCTTTCACCATGTGTTTGTCAGGATGAGGTTGCGCAGAGACTGTGGAGAAGCCATGCACAGTATTGCAAACATCACCGTCAGACTGCAGTCCTGTTTTGGTGTAGAACACAGGATCCGCATGCTGTAAGTTTAGCAAAATGCACAGAAAATAAATGGATCACAGTATGACAGTATGATGAGCAACGCAACAGATAGAAGCGGTACCGTCAGTGTATTGTGACAGTTACCACATTTACCAATAACATACTTACATTTCTGGTCTTGTCAAATGTGACGTGTAATTCTCTCTCCCATCTCTGCTGTACCTCTGGTTTCTAGAGGCTGTAATGTTTCAGACTCGGCTGATGACAGTCAGAAGCTGCAGCTGGTAGGTGGCATCAGAAAGCAACATCAGAGAAACCATTTTGAGTGATGTGGTAATGGGAATGGAGCAGCAGAGATGTATTGCCTCATATATTTATCCCATTTATGTTACCAGTCAGTCACAGAATAATGGAAATTCTTGCAGAGACAAGGTGACTGTAGCGGATATTTTTTTCAATTTTATGTTTCTAATGATGAGCACTCAGCAAAAATGTCTACATATAAAAATAATACAAGCTCCACAGAAAGTTGTCCAAAAAATAAAGTACTATTTATTATAAATATGAAATTAATACAGCACAGAGAGTTGAAATAGGATTGAGTAAGAATATGGAGTGATTCTAAATACTAAAACATGACTTTAAACAGGTCAACAGTCATAAATTATAATCAAACACATCAATGCTGGTGATAATGTGCATTAACAGTGACAATTCTGTAAAAAAAAAAAAAGCATTCTACAAGTAAAAATGGATCAACATTCCCAGTAAAAAAATGTCCTTATCATTTTTGTCAAACTTAAATAGTAATGTAGAGTATGACACCAAATACTACAATAATAACCTTTAAATAATGTCAACTCTGAGCTTCTCTCTATGTTTTAGTGAGAAAAGTAAAATTACAGTATGAAAATTTTCTGAATAACCATGAACAGCCTAAAGTTTCTTAAGACACATAACTGCTATTTATCATTTTCACATGTACATTACAAATCACAGATCACACTGGATCTAAAAAGGTACAAAACATTTAGTAACAGGCATAATATTGTTAAAATTGCACTTATCTATTATAAAATCCAAGTGGCTTTTGTGTATGTACACGTATGTGTCTTGAGATTTACACAAAATCCGGTAAAGAGCTGACTGCTGCAGTTTTGCATACTTATGCATTTTTAGTCAAGAAACAGACTAGTGAAAATGACAAGTAGATAGGACCAATATTTTGGGAGATATTAGTAATTATGGAAAACAATGGCCTTACAATCACATTGGTATACCCAGAATGCTTTGGTGGTGACTGCTGGACAAATATGTTACAGCATACACAAATACACAACAGCATAAAAATGACCATATCTAGAACCTGTGGATCCCCATGGGTCAATGTTCTAGTTTGTCTTAAGACATTTCATTTTGTTCTCATTTGTTCAGGTTGTTCACATGTTTTTGTGAAAGTATAGTTTGTAACTGGATGGTGTAATGTCAGAATTTTCACCACCAGTAACACATCCAGTGCACTGTATGTATCCAGAAGACTTGATGTGATTGGTATTGCTGTGTCTGCTCAGGTCCATCAGCACCTGCCGGTATACTCTGGGGGCATCCAGGAGTTTCAGGACCGTCTGGACCACCTGCTGATAGAACAGGCCAAGCTGACAGAGACCCTGTCCAATGACAAGAGGTACAGCAATGAAACCCAATGTCAGGCTTTAATCCCATAAGGACCCAGGCTGACGTTTGTGGCACTTCCCAAATTCATTTTTCTCTATATTTAACCATCTTTAAGTGGTTTATGGCCATTTATTGTAATATAATCTTCTGTAATTTGTGTTTTTTCAGTGAAAATCTGTTATTTTCCAACATTTAATTTACTAATCATGTAGATGTTCCTAAAAGTTTTGAATAAATTTGAGGGTTTTTTAATCAACAACAGAGAAAACTGAAGAAAAAGTGAATTGTTCTGCAAAATCTATCATTAACTGAACATAAACCCGGTGTGTCCTTCCACTGTCATTGATCCGACAGAGTAAATTCAAAGGTTATTATATCAGAAACAGAGAAAAACTGAACAAATGACTTTTTCAACAAAATATACAATTAACTGAACATAAACCCAGTGTTTCTATCACCTCTATGGGTTTTACTGGTGAATCAATGATGTAGAAGATGACGGTGTTTCCACGGTAACTACAGAGCCTCTGAATGTCCAAATGGGTCATATCTGATGACCATGAAAAGATGAATAACAAGATGCTGCAGTCTATGTGGTGAAAATAAAGCCACTCATTTTCATATATTTTGGAGTTGTCATTTTATTAAACCATACTGGCAGGCTCTGAAGGAGAACATAGAGAAAATTTTCAAAATCCATCTTCCACTCACATTTGATATCTTACATTTAGGAAAAGAGATTCAGGGGATAAATATTTATTTAGAATATTGGCAGTGGCAAGTAAAAAAGCCATTACCAGGAAGTGGCTAAAAAAAGGATATGCCCAAAATCGAGGATTTGATAGAGGTTATAAGTGTTATTTATCAGACGGAGAAGCTGATGTTCAATGTTAGACTTGAATGTGACAAATTTATTAATTACTGGAAATACTGGGTTGATTTTGTAACAATATTAAGAGTTGATTTTATTCGATGAAAGTAATGTGTATAAAGATCATGTAAACCCTTGGGACAGGCCACACACTTTAAATGTTCTATGTTAATCTTCTACAGAGGAGAAGAGTTTTGGAAAAAAATGAAATGGAAAAAATACTTGTTTCTCATTAACTGTGATTTAAGTTTCTGTGAATATTTTTGTCGTCTGTGTCATTGCTCCTTTTGACTAAGTTTTTTTTTCTTTTATATATACATATATTATATACATGGTGTAAAATGCTGCATGAAAAATAACAATTAAAAGATAATTACAGAAAACAAAAAGGTTAAACAGAGAAAATTTCATTTGGGATCATGTATAGTATTTGAACTTTGACCTCCTGTCTCTTACAGCTGTCAGAAGATGGAGATGCTGCTCAAGAAGATAATGACAATCCATCAGCACTACCGTAAAGACAGAATGACAGGCAGTATGTGTGCTTTGACTGGATCTACTCTACAGGTCTTATTCTTTACATGAGAACACTTACAACACCTGATTCCTTTCTTCTTATTATTTATTTTTTTTCCACAACAGAGCTGGCGTATAACGACGAGCAAATCCACAAATTTGAGAAGTGAGTGTGTGCTTTAGATTAGTGTTTGTCCAAGCAGCTGCTGCTCTGCTCACCCAGGTGAAGGTGTCATTTGGAGATCTCCTCTAATCTACTTGTCACTCTTCCTTCCCAGAATCCACCTGTCGTCCCACATTAAGAGAATGAAATCTCTCTTCAGGGAGGACTGCGTGCAGAGATACAAAGAGGTTTGGGCCTCAAGCAGGATATGGAGCAGGTCAGAAAGTCCACGGTCGACTGCAGCAGTTGTATTCAAACAAACACTGTTCAGAGACTCACCTATATGATCGTATATGAAGACGATTAATGCAGGACCGAAGGACATACCTACTCAGCAGATTATGTTTGTAATTTGGATTAAATAAATCCTCACTTTACCCAGTTAAGTGGAATTGGGTATATGTATTATCTCAAATGTGATTAGATATATATGTTAAATGTGTTAACATAAATGTAGTTGTAGATAAAGGTTCAAAGGTTCAATATGTACATTGCTAAAATTAGCTGATGTAATTTCTCTGGTAATGGTCTACATCCAGGATAACAGCTCATTCATTGATTTTTATGTAGAAGACTGTTCTTCTGTGAAAATCCTTAAGGGTTTTTCCTTAATAGTTCCTCCCAACACCACACAAACGACTACACAAACTCCACATTGATGCATGAGAAAGGACAAAACACACATATTACACCCTTTGAATTTATGCATATGAATATATTATATATATTTTTATAAAGTCCTGAGCTATTTTGGTAAATGTGTTGCTTCCTGTTTTTGTAGTTTATTACTGGAGATGCACACCCGACTGCAGGACTTCAGCTCCTTCTCCACAGGCCTGTTGGCTGATCTGGACATGTGTGAGCAGCGACACAATAAGGTCAGAAACTCCCACTGTTGACCACAGCATAGGAAACATTTAGGACTGTTGTTGATAATAATATCAGTCTCATTAGGTGTGTTTTCATAAATCTATATGATACACACTTACAAGTTTGACATCAGAAAATGGTTATGGAAATGAATGAAGGTAGATTTGTGTCTTTATTATTTCAATCAAAATTCATTGCTTCAATCAAAAAAAAACAAAAAAACTTTTTAATCAAAGAAAAATTTGTGAATGCAAAAAAAAATTGCCACCCAAAAAATTGGATTTGAACACGTTTTTTCTTTGATTGAAAAGTTGTTCTTTTTTTGCAGTATTCTTAAATATACATTTTCTTGAAACGTTAGGGTACAGGATCCTTTAAAAGGTCAAATAATGGGGTTATAATACAACAACAGCTCTTTTTCTGATTTCAATAACTCTATTTTGAAGTGTAATCATTACACATATGTTTGTTTTATATACCTGCATATATTTAATGTATATTCCAATTGTGTGAACTGGCTTGCCTGTGGAAAAACCAAACATTATATTCACTTAATGTTTATTTATCTGGGACAAATCATACAGCATTGTAACCAAAGGGAAAATGTGATGCATATAAGACGCCTAGCTCCAGCTAATTTGCAGTCTTTGTCCCTGGTCAGGCATTTGAATACTATAAAATAATAGACCGAAAGGGGTCATATTTTTCTAAACCCACTTTTATTAGTCTTAGGTTCATTTATTTATTTTAACCCTAATAGTTCATAAAGTTTGAATATGAAACCTCCAGGTGCTGCAGAGCTATTTTTGTATTCATTTTGAAAAAAAATGAGTGGATTTCTACAATCTGTTTTAATTCCTTCATAATTTGTTACGTCTATAACTAGTTACATCACGACATTTGCACACATAAGGTCAAGACTTCCAATGAACATTTCTCCAAGTATGACATAATTGCTTGTCAGCAGCAGCAGTTGTAGTCCATACTGAAAATATGTCCAAACTTCAAGCCCATTACCTAAAATGTTCAGTTGCTGGTTGTATTAATCAACACAAGTCAGAGCAGCATGGTCAACAACCTGGAGGGGGCGGGGTGTGAAGTGGCTCATTTGCATTTAAAGGGCCAGCACTCAAAACAACTTTCCTGGTGTTATTATTCAGAAAAAGGGTTGAAGATGGACCTGTGGAGTTGAATTACAGTAATAAAGAATTCACACCCAAGCATAGCATTTACAGTTTATGTAGACCTCAGGGAAATGTTTTAAAATGAAGAATTCCATTTAAAAAAAGCAAAATATCACTCCTTTAATACAATAAAATACAATAAAAATACAAAATACCATAAATTAATAAATACAGTGACTCATATCAGATAACTCAACACATTGTAAAGATTCAAACGGTAATAAATGAAACTTTAACCTGGTAAAATGGTTTGTATTATGATAATGAGCTGTGACCATTAATGTTCACATCAATGCTGTGGGTTTTCTCGATGGAAACCAACAACATGCTTTGCTCCTACTGCTCAGTTTATCAGTCATATATAGTGTAATCTACAGCGTCACCTGCTGATAATACAACCCAGATTATTCACTTCAAACCACTTCATGGAAACACACATAATTGGCATTTTCATTCTCAATCTTTTTAAACATTTGTGCAACATTTTTTACTTTTATACACAGCTTTTTGACTCCTGAGTCAGTTTTATGAGGATGTAACACTTTGTCTGTCTCCTCAGGCTTTGGACCGGATCCTGTACACGCTACAGTCTGAGAAAACAGGCCATCAGCCCATAATCACACCCAAGGACAAGGACCATATGGTCTCTAGGTGTGTGTGTGAGTCTGTAGGTGTGTCTTAGATGGAGGTCGTTTACCTCATAACATGTTATCATTTTAATTCCAGGATGCACCATCTGAAAGAGGAGATGGAGATTTTGGTCCGGGAACTACAGTGTAACAACAGCATCATAGAGAGGTGAGGACTGTCCCATACGCAGGACATGGACAGCCTTACTATATTTGTATTTGTCTTTTCTCAATTATTTATGATTGAAAAGTAAATGACACCTCATTTTATATGGAATAATGAGCACTTTTACATGTGAAATTGAAACATTTTTTAACCTTATTTTCTGGCTTAAAAATTGTAAAAACTCCTTGATGACAGATGGACAGAAAATCCATCTGTTTTTGATCACTTTATAAAACCTATCTTAACTCTTTCCCCCTTGGACACCTACTAGGAACATCCCATATATATGTTACTAGTTCTACCCATGTAACAATTTTGTTTTTACAGTGGCTTTACAGTGTTTTGTGCAGTGGCTATAATCATCACTACTTCAGCAAACTTTGGGAAAAAACAGTAAAAATGTATTATTATTATTATTTTACTTTTTTTTTGTAATTTTTAAAAGTGAAAAAACAAAAAATAAAACAAAATTTAAAAAATGCTTAAAAAAAATAAAAAAATTTAAAAAAAATATTATTATTTAATCCTACTGGTTGTCCTAGAATGGGTTGTGACCTGTGTCACCTCTACCTATCACAGCAGAAAAAACAATAAGAGTTAAAGAAAAACATTTTTAAAAAATACATAGAAAATGTATTATATATTATTTGTGAAAAAAAACAACAACAAATAAAAACAGAAAAAAAAATTAAAAAAAAAAATTCTTGAATTCTATTGGTTGTCCTAGAATGGGTTGTGGTCACCTCCACCTATCACAGCCTCTGTTACATTTGGAAAACTGAACCTTTTCTAATGGTCGTCAAATCACGTCTTTAGGGGGGAAAGAGTTAATAATCACATCATTTGGGGATTAAGCAGAGCATGTTTAAGGCTGTGTTTTACAAAGACAAGGTGAGAGAGTATCGATTCAACCTGTTATTGAACGTGTGCAGGGTGGGAAAGAGGCTACATTACAGTCCACCGCCTCTCTGTTTCAGTGCAGCCGTTTCCAGCAAATGCTTTTTAAGAACAGGAAATGGCTTGAAAGACAAAGTGGCGTGTGCTCTTAACCCTGTAATCTTCATACAAAGCGAGAACAGTAGTTAACTTAATGAACAACTGATTGGAGCTAATGGCTAGTCTTTAGTCACTGGGTATTCTACAGTATATAGGCCATGTGGTCTGGTGTATCTAGGGTCGTCCGTCCTAATTTTACACTTCAAAATGAAATTTTTTGGTCATTGAATCAGCTGAAAGCTTGGCCTGAATGCACAGTGACATTTACTGTTACCTCTTGAAAAGCCCGATGATTTCAGCGAGTCATTTATTCCAGACTGTGACAATAAAGCATTTGGACTGAGGCGAAATTCCAAGATTTAAATAGGGAAAAATTGCGACTAATTTACTGCGATTTAGTAATTTTAAGCTTCCCGTGAAGAGCTTGAAAAACTCGAATGCGCTGTATTTTGAGAGGTGTATTACAAAGCAAAGCGTTCCCAAATTACACGGCCCTCTCTTTCTCTGCATCTTTACTGTTAAATTTGTTAATGCGTAAAGGATTTTGGCAGAAAACTGTGAAAGGCGTAGCACCTGGTAAGCAAAAAAAAACAAAAAGAAAAAAAAGCGGGGTTCTTAATTTTGTAGTGGAAAGAAAGCAGCAGAATATGCAGCTGATGTCTAATTCTTTATGTATTTGTTCTGTGTATATTCGCCATGTTTAATTCTATATGTGTATATACTTCTCTATGCAGACTCGTTCATGTAAATTTTGTGTATATCGTGTTTTTCTTCTAAGCATAGAGAAGTATACATATAGAATTAGACACAGCAAATATACATAGAGAATTATATATATAGAATCTGCATATGGAATTTTGCATAGAGAAGTATACATGAAGAATGTGCATATGGAACTATACGTATAAAAATAGACGTGTAGAATCTGCATATAAAATTATATATAGGGACTTATACAAGGAGAGTATACATATAGAAATACGTAGAAAATATGCATGTAGAATATAAAGAATATACATAGAGAAGAGTCTATCACAAAATATACATAGGTAGAAATATACATATATATAGGAATATACATCAAGACATTGGTTGCAAAACATTGTAATGGATTGGATTTATGTAGCGCTTTTCTATTAAGGCATACTCAAGGCACGTACAATGGATCCATTATTCATTCACTCACACATTTATACTCTGGTGATAAACTACATTTGTCGTCACGGCTGCACGCTGACGTAAGCGTGGCTGGTGCATCCATACACCAGTATGAGTAGCCATACTGGAGGCAAGATGGTGAAGTGTCTTACCCAATGATACAAAAGCACATGACTGGGACTGAGCGGGAACCGAACTGCCAACCTTCCAGTTATTGTACAATATGCTCTAAATCCCGAGTCACAGCCGCTCTTGTGTATAACATGTGTACACAATATACACAACGCATTATTTAAAACCTCATGTCCCCTCTAGTATGCAACCCTGAAGCCATTCACCATGTGCGATGTCCTGTCTTTTAAATGCGTCTTTTTGTGCTAAATGCAGAGGTGTTTTTTTTTTTCCAATACGACACTGCACCCCCCTCCCTCTGGGTGCAATGTGATGTCTTTCTTTCTTCTCCTCATCCTTGTGTTTATCCTTTTCCTTCTAAATAACACCACAGCGCCGCCCTAGTGGCAATTCGGCAGTTCATCCGATTCCTGTACTCCCCTGTAGCGTACTGTCTTTATGTTTTCTTGGACATTTGTAACCGGAATGAAATTTCATTGCTCTGAAACATGTGCAATGACAATAAAGTTATCTTGAATCTTGAAAAGCCCAAAAAAAAAACAGCGGGAAGAAGCATAGCTTATTTACTCCCACTTCTACATTTTATTGTGAAAAAATTGTTTGTAAATGTGAATATTTTCATCTTGTAATATTATTTTTGTCATGTCATTTTTCAAGAGGAAAATTTATAGTTATCTGTTAATGGAACCTGAACTAAAATAATTTTGACAACCTTGTCGGTTAATGTCTTCAGGGTAATTTTTGAACTTTCATCCCACGGGTGTAAAAAAAAAAAAAAAACCAAAACAACACAAAAAACACCTGAATACGCCCAAAATAATTACTACATACACATAAACACACTGACACAAATTCGCTCTTAAATATCCCTCTGTCTGCACCTGCCTTTGTTTTGTTTAATGTTTATGAACTCGTCTGTCTTGTCTTTTGTCTATGAATTAACCCATAAGGACCCAGTGTGACATTTGTGTCACTTCCCAAATAAATGTTTCTCTATATTTAACCGTCATTAATTGGTTTTTCACCATTCATTGTAATATTATTTTTGAAATTTTGTACTTTTTTTTTTTTTTCAGTATAAATCAGGATTTTCCAACATTTAATTCGCTTATCATGTAGATGTTCATAAAATTTTAAGAGTAAAATTGAGGATAATTATAGAAAAACAGAGAAAACTGAAGAAAAAGGGACTTTGTCAGTAAAATCCATCTTTAATTGAACATAAACCCACTGTCTCCATCCACTGTCATTGATCCAACTCCATGGGTTTTACTGGTGAATCAATGTTGTAGAAGATGATGTTGTTTCCATAGTAACTACAGAACCTATGAAAATCCAAATGGGGTCATATCTGATGGCCATGAAAAGATGAATAAGTGTATTTCACAGCAATTATTGACATGTATTAATGGATCAACAGGGATTAAACAGTTTTTTGATTTTGGCAGATGGTGGATGTTTGGGTTTTTATGGGTTAAAATAGGTTAAATATAAAGAAAGTTTCATTTAAGAACTGACACAAAAGTAGTGCTGGGTCTTTATGGGTTGATACGTCACATGTGTTGTCTTGTATTTTCGTTTTCCTTTTTTTTTTTTTTTTTGTTTGTCTAGCACTAAATTAAAACAAAAAAAAAATTAAAAACCCATAAAGTATGACCTCATCTCAACTCCTGTTATCCAGCGTGTGTCCCTGATCATTCATGTAATCAATCAGAGTCCCGTTTGCATCTGTTTAAGACACACACGGTCTCCGGGGGAAACGCCGCGACTCCATCCACACCCCTTTGACATTAAGCCCGTGTGTGAACAGAAGGGCACCCTCTCTTGAAATATACGTTTCGTGCTTAGGAGGCGCCCGGCTGTCAGGCAGAAGGGCACTCACTGTATAACTGCATATAAACATAACACAAACTGCCAAGTGTGATAAGAACGGGAAGGAGGCTTCAACTCCAATTTTGACAGTAGACAAATGACTGCTGGTGGACTTATCGTCGATTTGTGGAGCTGGAAAAAAAAGCTTTGTTTTTGTTTTTTTTCCGCCTTCTGTGATGCTGTTATTTATAGCCTGGGCTCTCACACTGTAAGGTTTTTTTTTGTTTTTTTTTTTTCCTCCCAAAAGCTAAGTGAGGGATTGAAAGCAAAATATTTTAATGTTAAGTCATTAAATGTTAATGAGCAAATGTTCCCAGGCAACTGAGCAGCCAAGTAAGTACAACATTATGGGTTCACGTAGAGTCCACCTTCCCCCCTTTTCTCACAGATACAGTATGTACCGTTTTATATTAAGAGATCAATGAGTGGAGACGCTGGTGCATGTTTAATACTGGCAGGAAAGGACAGAAAGGAGAACTTTTAACCCAACTACATCATCTGTACATGTCCATGAATTGACTTTAAAGTAAAAAAATAACTTGTATGATGCATAAAATAAAAGGTCACATCAAGATCCTTTTATTTTTCTTGTTGGATGTGATTGCTTTACATTTATCCTGATGAAAAAATGAACCTTTAGTATCACCAGTTTCTTCATAAAACCTGAAAAATCTATCAATTCCTTAGGATAATATAAATACTTAAGTTAAAAAACTGAAAAGAGAAGAAAAAAATACAACAAAACTGTCTATATTTCCTAAAATTAAGATAAAGGTCTAGCAGCAGAAAGTCTATATTAGACCTAATAGTAAAATTTAATCAACTTGTGCTCATTATAAGAAACAAACACAGTCATTTAAGTCACATTTAGTAATCTAATCTAAACTAAGAAGCTGGTGCATGTTTAATACTGACAGGAAAGGACAGTAAAGGAAACTTTTAACCCAACTACATTATCTGTACATTTCTATGAATCGACTATAGGTGAAAAATAACTTGCATGACACATACAATAGAAGGTCAAACCAAGATACTTCTATTTCTTTGTTGGATGTTCCTCATATTTTATCCTGATAAAAAACAAGATGCCAACTGGTTTACAGGAATATAATGAGTTGAACCCTCAGTATCACCAGCCACTTACACTGAATAACAATAAATATATAAATAAATATAAATAACACTGAATAACAATAAATAGTGAAGTTAACATAAACTGAAGAGAGAGAAGAAAAAAGCCAAATATTCTCAAAACAAAAATTCCTACAACTAGAATAAAGGTCCAGTGATTGAAAGTCTATATTAGACCTAATGGCTACATTTAATCAACTTGTGCTCATTATAAGAAACACAGTCATTTAATCCACATTTAATACTCTAAACTGAGAAGCTGGTGCATGTTTAATAATACTGACAGGAAAGGACAGAAAGGCTACTTTTAACCCAACAACAGCAGTGTCTCGCTACATCTGTACATTTCAACGGATTATCTATAGGTGAAAAAATAACTTGCATAACACATACGATAAAAGGTCAAATCATGCTACTTCTATTTTCTTCCTGGATGTGGGTGATTCGCATTTTATTCGGATAAAAAAGAAGATACTGCCAGGTTTACAGGAATAAAATGAATTCAACCTTTAGTATCATCAGTTTTGTGAATTACTGCTTTTTTGTGAAAACCTGAAAAATATATCTTTTCCTTAGGATAATATAAATACTGAAAAGAAAACTGAAGAGAGAGAAAAGTCAAACGGGTGACTCTCTTTTTGCAGCAACACTTCATGTCCCCATGTTTCACTAACCCTGAATATTAGGACATACATATATATGAAGTTAATAATGTTACTAATTAATAATAAGAATAATAGTTGCTCTCTCTGCTCATTCCACCCTGTTGGGTTCATAGACCTAGCAGGGTTGACTTTTTTAGCTAACCTAGCTTTAGCTCTTTAACTGATCAACATTTAGCTAGCTAACCTTCAATAGATTAATACACCTTTAATAACTAAATCTTTTTTTTATTCTACTGAATTAACATTTCTCATAATTGATCATAACAGGGTGGAACATTAAGAGTTACCCATATAGGTGGAACAGGTTTAAGATTTAAAAAAAACATCAAGTGAGAGTAACAGCTGAAGCTAATCTCAGTTTACACAGTCGGATTCCCACCAAAAACAAATGATGTCACTTCCTGTAAATGCTTTTATGGAATTGTAGTTTTTTAAAGGTAATTGAGCACATTCTAACAGGGCGGAAAATTACTACTGGGACATGTACAATATGAAGAAAATAGTAAATAAGAAATACAGTTTCACCAGATTCAATTGCATCATAAAATAAAGTTTAATTTAGTCGATCAAATTGTGAAAGAAAAATTGTTTTGCAATTTTATGATTTGATTACATGGCACTGTGGGGCACAGTGAAAGTGAGTGTATGTGTCAAATACAAAATCTTTGAAATGCATTTCATTTATGTTTACATGATGACAAACAATTAACCCATAAGGACCCAGTGTGACATCTGTGTCACTTCCCAAATAATTTTTTCTCCATATTTAACCATCCTTAAGTGGTTTATCACCATTTATTGTAATATTATCTTCTGTATTTTGTGTTTTCTTCTGTAAAAATCAGGTTTTTTCCAACATTTAATTTACTAATTGTGTAGATGTTGATAAAGCTTTAGAGTAAAATTGAGGATTACTTTCTCAAAGACAGAGAAAATCGAAGAAAAAAGTGACTTTTTCAGCAAAATGTATCAATAATTGAAAATAAACCCAGTGTGTCCATCCAGTGTCATTGATCCAACTCCATGGGTTTTACTGTGAATCAATGTTGTAGAAGATGATAATGTTGCCATGGTAACTATGGAGCCCCTGAACAGCCAAATGGGTCATATCTGATGATCATGAAAAGATAAATATCTTTATTTTACAACAATTATTGACATGTATTAGTGGATCAAAAGAATTAAACAGTTTCTATCAATAGATGATTTTAGTTGATGGTGGATGTTTGGGTCTTTATGGTTAAAAAAGGTTAAATATCGAGAAAATTTTATTTGGGAACCGACACAAAAGTAGTGCTGGGTCTTTATGGGTTAAACGCAAAATTAAATTACTTTGTTGTAAATATTTGCCACATTTTAGAAAAAAATCAGAGTAAGTGAAACATGTGGACAAAGAAAATCCGCCAAATATTCTCAAAAAAAGCAAAACTGTCTATATTTCCCTTAAAATTAGAATAAAGGTCCACCAACTGAAAGTCTACAATAGACCTAATGGCAAAATTGAATCAAATTGTGCTCATTACAAGAAACAAACAGTGACCTAACTCTAAAGTGAGAAACTGGTGCAGTGGTCTCATTCTTCTAATGCAGTAAGAGCCTTTTTCCACTGCTGTGGTTTTATGCAAACCATTGTTCTGGCCTGTCACTGGTTAAATATTAGCTGGAATATCTTATTAAGACAGCAGGAGATTACTTTTCTAATGAAAAACATACTTGGCAAGACTACTTATTTGTAGAGAATGAAATGAACTTGTTATTTCTCTTTTGGCAGCCGTCCATATAAAAGACAGTCACGGAAACAGTTGAATCGGGTTCTGTTTTGTCTGCGCTTCCATTCACTGTTACTCAGCAGATCCGGCTCAACACTTCACCCCATGTTTTTGTACTCCGGCCTCCATGTTTTATCTGCTCGACTTGTCAGCGTGGCGGCGCGGTGTAGGCCGGTGACGTAGGTACATCGCAGGCGAGCCCCGGAGGCTGCTGTCCTCGCTGCCACTTGAGCTCCCCTTGTTGTCGACTCAGCGTGTCGGACAAGCTCCCCTGGTCGCTCCGGCGCCGCAGCTGACACACGAGGTGGTTAGTATGTATGAGTGCGTACGCGTGCTTTTTTTTTTTTTTTTTTTTTTGTGGTCAGCGGTTGCCAGAGGCCGGTCGCTTGAGAGACAGCGAGGTTCCCGGCGGCCACCTGCCGTGTGGCCCCCCGCGCCGCCACGTTGTCACAAGTTATCATCACCGAAACAGGCCGACGCAAAGTAAAACGCAGAGAAGGCAGCAGCAGCAAAGAGGCAAACGGCTGCTGCAAGAGGAGGGTTATGTTTTGCATAAATTATCTAACAGCTTTAACTGATGTTTACAGGGTTATCTTAAGGATAACACAAACATATGGAAGTGCTTTCCACAGTCATCGAGAATCAAGACAGAATTGTAATTAGAGTTACCACCGGGTGACTGGAAACGACTGCAGTTTTCTTTGACATGTGTGATGTGCCGTCTACGTCGCTTTAACTCTTTTCCCGGTGGCAGTCTTAGACCATTTGACGCCCTAGGCAGGCTTTACCAGCGGCGCCCCCTCCTCACCAAAAAATGTAAAAACACACAAAAAACGCCCCATGTACGAAGAACTGCACATTTATTTGAATAAAGATTATAAACATTGAAACAATATGTGCAAATTTCTTCCAAATAAAATAAAATAAACATCTTCTATAATAAAAAAACATAAAAACAATAAATGAACTCGTTCACTTTTTGTTTTTATAATAAAGTAGTGCAACATCTTTGTTAAAAACACAACAGGAGCTGAGAAAAAAGTGTACACTCAAGAATCTGAACACAAAATCAGAAAAGTAATCATAAATAATACAATATTGTGTGCAAAATTATATAATCCAAAATGTGATCCATATAACATGTTAAATAATCAAAATTTAATATACAAAATAAACAAAAAAATGAGGTGCAAATTCACCTCAAGTAATAATATCCACTTTATGTTTTACTTTGCATGATCACACTTGACCCTTGTATTTACAGTCCAATCCTTCCACTCTTCTTTGCTCTTCACTGGGTGGCGCCCTAGGTAACCGCCTATATCGCCTGTAGGATGGACCGCCACTGGTGCTAGTGGCTGAACGTGGGAGAGACATTTTCCTGCTTCTCAGACAAACCCTCGCCAGGTCAAGATGACCTAGCCAAGTTCGGCTAAAGTTGAGGAGACCTAAGACATCTGGTTTTGAAATAAAACAAGCTTAAACAATAACATCAGCATCCAAGAATATTATCCAAAAATATTATTAACTCTTTCCTCCTTGGACGCCTACTAGGAACAATCCATATTTATGTTACCATGGAACATTTTGTTTT
>JAPTGZ010000022.1:24119020-24133391 GCA_029814645.1 Fowleria isostigma | reverse complement strand
TAGAAGATGACAGTGTTTCCATGGTAACTACAGAGCCTCTGAACATCCACATGGGTCATATCTGATGACCATGAAAAGATGACAAACTGCATTTTGCGACAATTATTTACATGGATTAATAGGATTGGTGAAACAACAGGGATTAAACCGTTTAGATCAGGAGTAGATTTTGGTCACTAGTGGATGAGTGGGTCTTTATGGGTTAATGTGTACGTTTTTCAACTTAGTGCATTTTCAGTTGACAAAAAAACATTTTGTGTTTGTATATCAAGCTAAACTCTACACCTTTGAGTATGTCAGCATCTCAAATTTCTCCAATGTTTCCATATTTTTCTGCTGTAATAGCTGTGTGTATGTACTCAGTGATACAGTAATTATGTAAAATTCTTTCTCAAAATAGAGCTACACTTACTCATTGTGTAAGCGCATGTGTATAGAAACCTAAGAGTGTAATTCTGTGTACTGCTCTTGGCATCTGAGCCTCAGTCACCCACACAGTATGGTCCAGCAGACACACACACACACACACACACACACACACATGCATATACAGACACGCAATGTGTGCGAGAGAAATCTGGATAACACTGCAGGCCTGCAGCAGAATGTTGGCAGCATCTCTATACCCAGGGGGCACATATCACAAAATTAGACCTCTGGTAGTGTGCCAGGTAGTACTCTGCTTCTATGAGGGTGAATAAATAAATACATAATCATACTGGTCTGTTATGTGTTGATGGGGATGACACATGTAGAGGGGTACAAGTGGAGTAAATGTTTCATCTGATCCCACTATTCAGATACTCCGCATTTATCAAAAAAAGGGGATGATAATTTAGTACAATTAGGAGCTGCTGCCCTGGGTTGTGATTCTGTCTGAGTTTAATGACTGTGTATGCTTGAATTTAATGAGATACAGATTTGGTCTAAGTGAGAGCTGATGAAATGTGTCTTATCTAAAACTGTGTGACTAGGGCCTGTCTCAGTCTACATCCCTGTTCATAGAGCTCACTCGCACCGCAGACGAGACAAGACATGACAGTACATTTCCTGAACTCCCCTTCCTCCTCTTTTCTTCCCCCTGTGCGGTTGTGTTTTTTTTTTTTTTTTCTCCGTCTTCACAGGCCGGTATTGTAACAGCATCAGCAGAAATTGATTGCCTTTCCTCCCAATACGCACAGACTTTGCTGCATGCACACACGTGAAGCACAGCGGCCGAGCTGCATCGACTCAAAAATAGCAGGACTGTCATTTAGTGTGGAGCATCTCAGCCTGCAAGCTGCCTTTTCTCCGATTACACTGATGGAAACTAGGAAAAGAGCTGCAGTTATTATTCTCAGACTGACTCAAACCTAACAAAAAGACAGTAGATAAAAGGGTGACTCACAGTCCCACCATAATCACAGTCTGGCACAATAATGGCATTTCATCAGTTGTGATTAATATGTTAATTGTCTTTTTCTGGACATTGTTGTAATATAGGCATTTATATACATACAGTAATGATGAAGAGCATTTGAACAACAATGGGGCATTTTGGTGTTGGAAACCACTTCCAAAGGCACATTACACATAAATTATTGTACAAAGCATGAAATATACAGTGGGGAAAAATTATTAGACCATCAAAAGTCATCAAAAACAATGGTTATGTAATCACGTACTAACTCCTGTGTGTATTATGCGACTAAAACACTGTTTTTGTTAGTACAATACCATAGCTATTGCTGTAAGAACTTATGTGATTTTGGTTATTATCAAGAAAACCATGGAAAATGGATAGTTATCAGTTCTTACTCTTATGAGCTATTTTTGTGGTTATCATTGTATTTGTCCAAATAAATGTACCTTTCGTTGTACATTAAAATTAAAAAAAAATTGAAGAAAACATAGGGCGGTCTAATATTTTCTTTCCGCAACTGTATAAAGAACATACAAATATTCAGTAATGTAAGATAAGTACCACCGCTGGTAAATAGAAAAGCCACGTATAAACAAATGCATATATGCAATCAGGAAGGGGTATTAACTGATTTTTGACAAAGGGGCCACAGCCAGAGTCAGAGGGCAGGTCGGAGGGTCAGGGGAAGGTTAGAGGCCACTGCAATCTCCATTCTGAAGGCAATCATTCATTATTTGGTAATCTCACCTTAGGCATGTTAGCAGCTGCGCTAGTGCTAGAGCAGCTGTGGAGGTTTTGTCTGCCTTCGACTGGATTGGGTTTTGACAAATCAGTCCAAAATATGGTGTTGCCCTACATATAAAAACCCCATGTTTACATTGGCTGTGATTGGTTTCTAGTCAACCACTGCATGCTGCAGCGAAATGTCAGTGCCTTAGCAGTCATCTTCCTCAGCCTGTGTGCGACTTCCTGTCAGTGCTTGTCTGCTGATCTTCTGTATGTAAAAGAGGAGCTGTGAGGATTCATATCTTTCACTCATTAGTGTTTCTCTTTCTACTTACCAAGCCCCCCTCTCTCTCTCTTTTGCTCTCTCTCCATGTCTCTCGCTCTTTAAGAGGAAGTGGCCATGCTCTGCAGGGTGCAGTTGCGCAGAGTAGTAGCTTGCAGGAAGAGAGAGCGCGAGAGAATGGAGGGGGGAGAAAAGGGGGAGGGTGCTTGGAGGCTGATAACCCACTCAACCACAGATGGTTGAGCAAGAGAGTAAGGCAGTGAAGACCAATAGAGAGAGAGGGAGGAAGGAGAGAGGCTGAGTGGGAGGCATCTGTGTTTGTGGTAGTACTGCTGAGGAACCAGAGAGAGGAGGCGTGCTGCAGCTAAGACTTCTTCTGCCGCTATTTACTCCACACTCCAGGGAGGATGGATGCTCAAACACATACACGCCGGCATTACTGAGTTGCTGCAAACTGGACTTGAAACGCACCTACAGCTGTGTTGTTTTTTTTCTCCCCCTCCTAGCAGCTCCTTAAAGAGACACCAAACAGGACGAGAGCAGGATGTGGTCTTCCATGCGTGCCTCTCTGAGAGTTTGTTTGTGGGTAGAACAGGTGCTCTCAGGTGAGCAGGATTAACCTGAGACTGGGCTGTAAACTGACTCCATGACACCAGTATGTGCCTGTGTGTGTGAGACATGTTATGAGTGTGTACATGTGTGTATGTTTTGCCACAAATGACCAGGTGCATTCAATATATGGTGTGCGTATGCGACACCGGCATCAGAGCTTACCCTCAAGCACACGTCAAGAGGAAGTGACACGTCTGTGCTCGCCGTCTCGTATTTCCTGGTCCCATCTCCGGTGGCACGCAAAGCACAGAATCTGAGCCGAGTTCACCTGTCTCACCCTTACAGGTGGGACTTAAACCCTCTGGATGCATCAGCAGAGGAGCGCTGACTTTTTCTGGATGCGTGAAGGACTGATAGAAGCGCATAGACTCTGATTGTGACCGTGTGTCACATTAGCCCCAGCGTTTTGAGATAAACCGGCGCGTCCTAGGGGTGTCAACTTGGTGCTCTAGTGCTGTGGCGGTACCAGAGGCCATCCCCGGACCTCTCCATGACCGTCAATACGATGCTGACCCCCTCCATGACCAGCAGCAACAGTATGAGCAGTGGGTACTGCAGCCTGGACGATGAGAGCGAAGACTTCACTTTCTTCACAGCCAAGACTTCTTTCTTCCGGAAACCCAAGCATGCACCCAAGGTACAGACTCCGACTATGATGGATGAGTTGGTAGGATTACGACAACATCGTAGGGGTTAAACAGTTGCCGTTTCAGTCTGGCTGGCAAACAAAGCTATTAGTATGAAAAATATGCAACTAAAAAGGAGAAGCATCATGAGGAAGTGGTGGTGCGTGTGCATACAGAGGCCTCTAGGTGTGTTTGTGTGTGAGAGTGTAGGAACGGGGTTACTGTCATACATCTGTTGTGTAACATTAATCTGCACTCTTGACAGCCCAGCTCATCAACCTTGATGCCTTTTGGCAACTCATTTATCATGTCAGTAGTCAGCATAGATTTAACTTCATCTTTTGAAAATAAACTTTAGGCTCTAAAGACCAGAATGCTCTTAGACCCACTACTGTGTAATTTCATTTTAGTGTCAGTCAACTAGGGCTGCATGATATTGGAAAAAAAAAACTGATATTGTGATTTTTTTTTTTTTTTTAACCCTGCAATATGAAAAAATACTCAAAGGAGGATATAATAGCTGTGTGGTGCTGATGTAAATGGTCAAACAAACTAGTTGTCTTACGTCCCGTTGTGTCAACAGGTGTAAGACACTGTCGACACAGAACATGTGTTTCTGTATCATCCGTCATGTAGCCAGATAACTGATATTGCTTTTCTTTTAGGTACCAAATCTACATTTTCAGTGATTTTTCTCTTGTTCGTTGTTCATTTTTTAATGTTGTTACCAGCGACTCACTCCAGACAGTGTGTGTCAGGTACCCTGGAAATTAGATGAGAGCACATTGAGTTTATGTGCCTCCTACATTACATGATCTATGATGTGACTATTGCGCACATGTACATTGTGATGCTGATGCTTAAATGATATATTGTGCAGCTCTACAGTAACAAAGATGGTGTTTACCATGTTCTAACACATGCCGAGTTAATATGTTAACTCACAGATTCCATGAAGGCTTCATTTGTACAGTGCGTGGGAGACGTTTCCGTAGGAACAACCCGCTACTTTTGCTCTAGATCAAATATGTGTGAGTGTAGGGCTACTACTTAGTTGTAGCAAACCATTTTCCTAGTTACCATAGCAACTGATGGTTTTGTTGGCACTCTGCAAACACTTTCTGAGGTTTTACGTTGGTCTAGTGAAAATCCACTTACTTTGGACATAATTGTGTCATGTGCTCTGACAGTTTCTACTTACTTGCATGTGTTACTCAGTGTATGGAGCTGCGTGTTTGTCACCAGAGTTAAACCAGTGATGGGAATGATTAATGTCCAGTGGCAACAGAGGGGGAAAACAAGAGAGTGGAAGTGTTTTTAAGCCTGTAGGAAAAAATTAATCTACGCAGGCATAAACTTGCTCAGCCCTAGCCCTGTTTTTAGTGTCCTTGTCCTGTCGTTCCTTTGGTGTCTGATTTGGAGGAGGTATTATCTCTAAATAATTGACCGGCTGTGTGTGGAGTTAAGGTTGCTGCTGTGCTGAGGCATACGGGTATTGGGGTTAGTTTGTCTGGCCTGCCAGGCGAGAAGCTGACAAGTGATGGAGCTGGATTCCTCTGAAACCAAAGAACCAACCAGAGACAAGTACTCTGAGTAATATAACCGACAGTCAGGTACTGTATGATGAAGCAGTAGGTTTGACATCCTCTGTACTACTTGAATGATGCTCTTTCTGAGTGCTCATACTAGCCCTGCAGTGCAATGCAAAGATGTCCTGCATTTTCCTATGTTTGAATATGAAAAGGAGATGTGCAAATATCTGTGTGGTACCTTGTGAATAGAGTCATTATAATGTACTTTGTGAATAAAATATGAAGGGCCACATTGTTTGCACTTTCAATTTATGTGTGTCTGTGCACAGACGCAGACACCTACATTCAACAAAACAGTAGAAGAAGAGTTTTGAACCTCTTTATTTATGAATTATTTCCAGAGCTGAGCCTTTTGCTCCAGATAAGTCAGCCAGCTGTAATGTGTTGTATGTGGATACATCACAGTAAAGCAGTGGGTTTCAGCATTATCTTCTGGTTTGCTCTTTGATGCAGTAAAGTAAATGAGTTACATAGCTGTTGGTGATCGTCATCACTTTTAGTCATAGAAAAAATTATCAGAGCACCCTTGTTTTCTTCAATTTCTTGTTCATTTTAATGCCTGGTTTAAATAAAGGTACATTTATTTTGACAAATATAATGATAAAAAAAATAGCTCATACGGGCTTAATTTCAGAGCTGATATCTACCCATTTTCCATTGTTTGTTGATAATAACCAAAATTACACAAGTTCTTACATCAATATCTATCTATCTGACAAAAACGGTGCTTTTAGACATTCCATGTTTTCTTTTCTGTCTGTTTTAGTCACGTGATACACACAGGAGTTAGTACTTGATTGCATAACCATTGCTTCTAATGACTTTTGATGGTCTAATTAATTTTTCCGCGACTGTATGTGGCCATCATACTGTATGAAACCCTATATATAGTATATGTTATGCACCGTGTCTGTTTATTCAGGCATAGTCGCAGTGTACGACACTCATGTGCTTGACATAAGTATTTCTATTTTGTACAGCAGTACAGCTCCATTCTACTGCATTTTAGCTGAAGTTTGGATTTTATTTTATTTTTGTAATTCAGTCCATTTTTCTCAGGGGCTGTAGTTCCATGTTATGTCACTGATTGTACATGCAAAATACGTAACTGCATTATGAAAAGCAATGAAATGTGTTTTTTAAGCCTCATTATAAATTTCCTAAAGCACAGTCTATAAATTAGTTGTAGAATAGTAGTATTAATATTCTGGGCACATTTAAATGTACTCACTTTCCCTCTGGGATGCCAACTAGGAACAACCTGTATATATATTACTAGTTCTACCCATGGAATATACTGTTTTTCCGGTGTATTGTTTATTTTTCCAGTGGCTACAATCATCACTACTTCAGGAAACTTTGGGGAAAAAACGGTGAAAATGTATTATTTGATTCTATTGGTTGTCCTAGTGTGGGTTGTGGTCACCTCCACTTATCACAGCCACTGTTAAATTTGAAAAACAGAACCTGTTCTAATGGTCGTCAAATCATATCTTTAGTGATATAACAGAGGTGTCAAAACTCATCATTAAGGGTACGGGGGATCGTCAAATGTGTTTTTGGGTGAAAAGGTTAAAGTGCTGAAGCTTGTATCATTGCACATGATTGTGTCCTTTATAAACTGTAGACAGTGATTTTGCTTTGTGTAAGACTGTTTTAGTGCCTGAACATATTTTTGTCATTGTGCATCATTGTGCATGTGGGTGAGTAGTGGTTTTTAAGTATATATCCACTGACAGGGGTGACACAGCAGCCTTACAGCTGTGATACAGATTCAGGGTTTATGTTCACAACCAGGCTTCTGCTCCTCAACACTTGGCCAAGAAAGACTGCTGTTGTTACTGTGTGTACACAACATATCCATGAATAAGTAATTGTTCAATTCTGTCACTGTTTCCAGTGTATTGTTTGATTCTTGTGAGTTTAGTTCTGACATCATCCCTCATGTCTTCAGGCCCTAGTGTAACAGATCCTCCAGTTTAGGGTTACAGCGCCCGAAGATCACGATCTCTGTCTCATTTACACACATGTACGCCCACTTTTTCACACATCTACACTCAGACACATTCAGGTTCGATAAAGTCAAATGTAAGGTCAAGTGAAACACAAATGGGTCACCAGATACAGACTGGGTCATACACAAGCAGGTTTGGCACATGCTTCAATAGTGACTGTTGAGCACCAACATTTCAAGCTGTCATATGACCTCTGCTGTCTGATTTCATCAGACTGAGAGCAACACTTACTCATGTCACCCTCAGGCACGTGTGTGTTGTAGTCCATGTAAGTGTATCTTCATGGCCTGTATATGTGTGTGTGCCCTTTATGTAATGGTCCAGATATCTTACAAATTTAAACCTTATCTGTCTGAACCATTTCAATGGCAAGACCTGCACCTGTCTGTGGGGTGTTACTGTAGGGAAGGTGACAAAAGAGCTGATGGATTTGAGCCTGGAGAGTGTCTGGGGGAAATTGACCTTTTAATGAATATTATGGATTTAGGAGACCTTAAATGTACATCATCCATTATGGCTTGCATCCTTTTACTCCTGAACAAAAAGGTCCTATTCTATTATTGGAACAGTGACAAAATAAGATCTTGTTCAACTTCTAGAAATTAACTTAACTTAGACATTACCTTAATTAAATTGAGTATTAAATGACATGTGTTATAATCTCACAGCTTTTCACAAGAGAAAATCTTTGGATAGAAAATAATAAGGCATTTCTTTAACTTGAGCTTTTAACCCATAAAGACCCAAACATCCATAATCTACCAAAACCATGTACCGATAGAAACTGTTTAATTCCTGTTGATCCATTAATCCATGTAAATAATTGGTGTAAAATACAGGTATTTATCTTTTCATGGTCATCAGATATGACCCATTTGGATGTTCAGAGGTTCCCTAGTTACCACGGAAACACAGTCATCTTTCACAGCATTTATTCACCAGTAAAACCCATGGAGTTGGATCAGTGACAGTGGATGGACACACTGGGTTTATGTTCAGTTAATGATACATTTGCTGAAAAAGTCAGTTTCTTCAGTTTTCTCTGTTTTTGATAAAATAATTCTCAATGTTACTCTAAACTTTTATGAACATCTACATGATTAGTAAATTAAATGTTGAAAAATACCTGATTTTTATGGAAAAAAACCCCCACAAAAAACAGGAGATAATATTACAATAAATGGGGATGAACCACTTAAGAACAGTTGAATATAGAGAAAAAATTATTTTGAAGTACCACAAATGTCACCTCGGGTCCTTATGGGTTAATTAAATTTTTCCATAAAGTGTGAACATAGATAAGAAACATACAGTAGAAGATCATCTCTACCCTGAACACTCTAAAATACTTCTAAACATCACTTCTACTCAAAAGTAAATGTGTATCATTGATTAACTATAGTTATTAACATGCAGTACAGGATCATCCAGTTTATGGAACACTGGAATCAAAAAATATGTTCTGGGATTTTTATTTTTTAAAATAATTTTTCAGTGCACTAACTGACATATCCATCTAAAATACGGGGGCTTTCTACAGACCACACAGTCTCTGTAGCTCCTCGATGTTTCTGTTTCTTGGTCTTGTCAGGGCAGTGTCCCAGGACTTGGAGAAGGGGAAACTGCACTATTGTCCAACTCGATTGTCTTCTGTCCACTCTCACTGGTATGCAGAGAGGGAGGGCAGGGTAGTGCCTCTGATACATTTAGTAACTCACATACAAACACAGGAATTCCTGCAAGGTTCTTTGCACTTTGTAGCCTCCAGACTGTGAGCTCCAGTTTCCCCTTTTTCCCATAATTTTACCATACACATTTGATCTTTTCCATTAGAATATTAGGTAATGTATGCATTTAGGTTAACTCATATGTATTTAGAGCCATGAACTGTGGAGGTAAATATCCATACTTTGTGACTTTTTGAGTCTATTTAGATGCTGCAGCATCAAGTTCTTTTGACAGCAGCTCAAGAAAAGAAAGGAAGAAGTCCTTATTTTATTTGAACGATGTGTCGTTCATTTTCCAGATCAGGTTACTTGGTGATATTCAGGATGAGAAGTAAAGTACTTCTCCCATAAAGAATAAGATACTCAGTTGATATATAATATAAACAAAATGCACGAACTCTATGTGTTAATATGTGTGTTCAGGTACATTCAAAAACATTCGGAGACAAATGAAGGTGACAGTGAAAATGAGGTTCAGCTCCATAATGGATGTACTCTTGTAAAACGTCATCTATTTATAATTTCTTTTTTAATTTAGAGATCATAAAAAAACCTTAGTTGTTACTCACGAAAGGAGCTTTTTTTTTTATAGTGAATGTTGTTTGTAAACCTTGAAAGATGAGAAAGAGCATTTGTATATGACCAAGCTGTAAGGAATCAGTAGTTGTGTAATGAACCGCGTTGGAATGTTATGACCAATACAGCTATGTTGTCATGTCATATGAACCAATAGGGATTGACACATTTTGTGGGTGACAATAAATAAAATAATCAACCAGCCATAGCCGTGTTTGTCACAACAGTAGGACTATGTTGGAAGAGGCAGTAGAAAAAATCCTGAAAAAGTCCAGTTGTTTTACAGGAATGTGTCACACATTAATATAAACGCCATAGATACGCAGATGCTGTCGTCACTCTGGGCATGTCCAGCCTTAAATTTTAAATGTTCTAATGTAATCACCCTGTTTTCTGCATACTAGGATGAGCTGGTGTGTCATTTATCACTGCAAAGTGCTTTAGTCAATATCTGTGGAGCCGTGCACGTGCACACACACACACTCACATGCACGTCTGTATTGAATGAAGCAGTGACTTCATCTTACAACCTGAGGACTCCCCCACGGAAAACACTCCTGCCCTGCATTCTCTCTCACATGCAGTATCTCTCTTTCTCTCTGCCCCAGAAAATGCAAACGAACAGAAGGAGGAAAAAAAAAGCCATTGTGAGATAGAGAGGATGCATCCCACTGTACTATAAATAACCCAGTCAAACTGTGTGTTGCTAAGGCTGGCTCAGCAGCCACTCTTTCATCTCACTCCTTACCCCTTACTCGCATCTTTCCCTGCCTCCCCTCTTTACCTCCCCCACCTCCTCCTCCGACCGTTGCTTGTCCTCCCTCTCTCTCTCTCTCTCTCTCTCTCTCTCTCTCTCTCTCTCTCTCTCTCTCCCCTCCTTCTGAGAAAAACATGTATGAGTGAGAGGGATGCACTGCTCTCAGTGTTCTGTTGCTGTGATGCATGTGCGGTTTCCTCCATTCACTAAATTTCCTGTCCCCATCAGTGTAGTGTAACCCTGCTGGGGAGGAGACACAGTGCAGTGTTTGAATGAATCCCCATCAGTTAGTCAGTGCAGCAGCTTCTCCTGAGATTGGCAAAGATGGAGGATGGCAAAAGGAAGCGTTGTCATTCAAGCAACATCAGAGGGCTACGGAGGAGATCATAACATTTCTTGTTATTGATTTTTTTTTTTTAGTTTAAAGATGCTCTCTCTTAGTCAGTATCTCCTTTTTCTGGCATATCTTCTCACAAATGTAACCAAAGCAAGCCAGATTGGAAGGAATTATGAGGGAAATAGTGCCATCTGCTGGATAAAATATTGCACCAGCATTTCACTACTGTTTTCAATTGTACTCATAAGTTAACATACACTAGCAGAATTCGTGAGTCATTAGTCATTTTGAATAGCCATATTTGAATTAGCCATATGAATAATAATACAAAAACTCCTCTTTCACTCTTGGCTAGTGGTTGGGTGAAGCCATTTATTATTAAATATTTGTGTTTATTTTTTTTAAATCATACTGACAACAGAAACTCTCCAAATGTCTCTGATCCAAAGTTTTCATACCCTAGTTCTTAATTCTCTGTACTGGCCCCGCCCCTTTAACATCAATAACAGCTTCAAGTCTTTTGTGGTCATTGTGGATAGGGCACTTTCTTTTCTCAGATGGTAAAACTGCCCATTCTTTTTGGCAAAACACCTTCAGTTTCTTTTAAATTCTTGTTTTTTTTGTATGAACTATATGTTTGAGACCTCCCCAAAGTGGATCAATGATATTAAGGTCAGGAGACTGAGATGGACACTCCAGAACCTTCACTTTTTTCTGCTGTACCAATAACAGGTGGACTTGGCTTTGTGTGCTGGGTCATTGTCATGTTGGAACATTCAAGACTGTCCCATGTGGATTCTGTCAGGGTATGTAAACTTATGAGAACAACTGTATTGATCATTCTCTTTTTCTGTACTTTATAGCAAACCGAAGCAAAAGAGGAAGAGGAGGGAGTGACAAAAGACTTGCCAGAGGATGAAGTGCGGACCAGGATAGAAGAGTATAATGCTCAAGTCTCTGAAACTGGCATGAAGCTGGTGAGTTTTCAAGCTTTCACTCCTTTTCGGGCTTTTGTTCTTCAGGGGTGGTATACTAGTGGGGACTTGTGTTGGAGAATGACATGTTATACATACTGTGTACACACAATGTTTGTCAATATAATTGCCACATCCTTGTACACTTGCGTGTATTTCCTACATGTACAGTCTCTGTATTTCTACATGAACAATCTTCCTGTATAATTCAATATGTATATTTGACATTTACGTTCTACAAGTCTGCTTGTTCTTCTGTATGTGCGCTATCTTTCCATGTATGTCTGTGTACACATGTATGAGATGAATATGAACGGTATTGATTATTGTACATGTACATGAAATTGCCACTGTGGAGTGCATGAGCCCGAAATGAAATTTGAACTAAACTATAACGGCAAAGCAGAAATAGTTTTTTTATCTTCCTTATTTACTCAGTTTAATGGACAGAATGGTACACTAAGTTAGGAAGCATTTATATAAAAGTAGGAACAGGAGTAAACAGTAAATAGGCAAGTATGTAGGACAGGGAGGATCTAACTCATTTCAGTTCAGGGGTCATATATAGCTCAATGTGATCTCAAGCGGGTCAGACCAGTAAAGTAAAAATAACAGTGAAAAAAAATATGAAAATATTTATGTTTATAAAGTATTCTTTAAAAAATGTGAATAACATAAACAACCATGAACAACCTAAAATTTCTTTAGAAAAATAATTTTAATAATATTATGCTTTACTTTATCATTTATACATGTGCATTACAACTTACAGATCAGAGGTCACAGTGGATCTACAAAGACACAAAACATTTAGTAACAGGCAGAATAATGTTAAAATTCCATTTACTTTCTTTAAGACATTTCAGGTTGTTCATGGTTATTCAGGTAATCACATTTTTTGGGAAAGAATAGTCTGGAAATGTAAACATTTTCATGTAATTTTTACACTAAAACAAAGAAAAAATATTTGTAGTTGTCATTATTTTAAAGTTATTATGCTACACTGGTCTACAAGTAAAATCCTTCCAGAATAAAAGTAGTGAGTCACTGATAAAGAAAAATCAAGTCAAAAATGTTGGCTGATGTTTCTAAGATGCAGTTTTGGGTCAAAATGTGAAATTCGAGAATTAACGAGAGAATGGGGTTTTACTCAAAACGAGTATTTGTCTCAGAGCTACAAGATCTACTTCAAAACACTGTCTGCACATGACAATACATTCACTTTACAGGTTCTATCTAATGGAACATTTATAAATCCATAAACCAGTATATATGTGTAATAACACACCAACATACACAGGGGCTGGTCATATAATTAGAATATCATAAAAAAGTTGAATATTTTTTGTCACTCATTTCAGAAAGTGAAATCCATATATTATATAGACTCAGTGCACATAGTGAACTATTTCAAGCCTTTATTTCTTGAAATTTTAATGATTATGACTTACAGAACAGAAAATTCTAAATTCAATTTCTCAGAAAATAGGAATATTACATAAGATCAATTTAACAAAGGATATTTTGAAGAGAAATGTCAGGCTTCTGAAAAGTCTCTTCATTAATATTCACTCAACATTTGGTAGCGTTGTAGTCAAGACCGGCTAGACCGAGACCAAGACACTGCCGAGACCAGAGGGTATCGAGACCAAGACAAGACCAAGACTGAGACCATGAACACTAAGGCAAGACCAAGACCAAACCTTGTCGAGACCAAGACCAAAAACACACTAGAGTTAGAATCCACATGACATAATCACTCATATCAATTGTAGAGCAAAAGGCATTGATGTAAAGTGTCACAACTAGTTAAATAAAATTCATGTTATTGTGGTGTGAGGCGTGTGTGGCGGTATTTTGTAATTATAGAAAAGGACCAAAAATACCACCTGGGGAAAAGGCCCTGGACCTGGATTCAATTTAACACAAAACATCAGGCGTGGACTACTCACTGCTCTGTCGGTGTCACCCACTAATCACCTATCAGGCGTACTGACACAAAATAATACGCGTAATAAATAACAATACTATTCTGTGTTGATGCGGTTTTTGTACAAATCCCATCGAGACCACCATGTCCAAGACCAAGACCAGAGAAAGAGTCGAGACCAAGACAAGACCGAGACCACATGACTTGAGTCCGTGACAAGACCGAGACCACAACAAATTGGTCTTGAGACCGGTCTACATCACTAACACCTGGTCAGGCCTGTTTTTGCATGAATTACTGCATCGATGTAGGCATGGCCTGGAGGTGATCCACCTGTGGTCCTGCTCAGGTGAATGGAAGCCCAGGTGTCTTTGATGGGTCCTTTAGATCATCTGTATCAAAAGGTCTGGGGTCTCTCCTCTTCCTCTTGACAATGCCTGATAGTCTATGTTGGTTCAGGTCAGGACAGTTTTCTGGTCAATCAGCCACAGTAACACCATGGTCAATGAACCAGCTTTTGGTACCTTTGTCAGTGTGGGCAGGGGAAAAGTCATGCTGGAAAATTAAATCATAATCTCCATAAAGCTGGTCAGTAGAAGGAAGCATGAAGTGTTCTGAAATGTCCTGGTAGATGACTGAGGACTTTAGAACACATAGAAGACCAACTCCAGCAGATGACATGGACCACAAAACCATCACTGACTGGGGAAACTTCACAGTGGATCTGAAGCAATGTGGGTTGTGGTCCTCTCCACTCTTCCTCCAGACTCTGGAACCTTGATTTCCAAATGACATGCAAAATTCACTTTCATCT
>JAPTGZ010000022.1:24097233-24111661 GCA_029814645.1 Fowleria isostigma | reverse complement strand
TTTTCTTGGTGCGGCCCACTTCAGATCAAATTTGGCTGAATGTGGCCCCTGAACTAAATGAGTTTGAGACCCCTGCTCTAGAGTATCGACACATTTTTGAATGACAACATTTTTCCTATACTTAATCTATGTATTTCTATTCTCTATTCCACTTTTCATAAATATTTTTACCTCTTAATTTGAGACTTAGGGTTACTTGACAGGCTTTATATAAAAAGTATATGCTAATGATGTAATGCTGGTCTATACTACTTAAGTTCCCCAAGGTATTATACCCTTCAAAATATATTAAAATGCAACTATCAGAATAATATGGTTTAATATTCTATAAAACTTTGGAAAGAATCTGTCTGTAAAGAGAACTTTTAATATTTACTAAAGTACAATTTGCTAGGATTTAAGTACTTTTTATTAACTCCCAAAGACCCAACAGATGCTGATAACCAAAATCACCTGCTGATCTAAAATGCTTAATATCTGTTGATCTACTAATTCTAGCAACACAAGCAAATAACTGAAGTAAAATGTAGTTTATTACCTTCTCATGGTCATCAGATATGACCCTTTGGATGTTCAGAGGCTCCATAGTGTACATGTGACATTGTCATGTTCGGCAATATTGATTCAACAGTAAAACCCATGTATTGTGACAAATGACTGATTGGAGATGCTTGTTTTTAGGTTTAGTTCCAGATATCTTTACTGAAATGATATAATGTGATAGAATAACATTTGGATTTAGTTTGAACTTTTATGAACAGCAATATGACAAGTGATTTAAATATAAGAATATACCTGTTTACACAGAAAAATGCAAAATAAAGAGGATAATACAAGAAGCGTACTAAATTGCTTACACAAAGTCAGAGGGAAACTTTGGTGTGGGTAGTACAGGTCTTTATGAGTTAAGTAGCATTATACATTTAGGACTGGAATGGAGAATTTGTGAAAGAGCTGTTTTTGTTTTGCAGCAGCTCCAGCTTCACATTAGAACCTGGACACAGTGATTCTAGCCTGGCCAGCCATCCCGATTTCTCAGTGTATTCATTACTAAGAAAACAGGCTTGAATCCAGATATGAAGGTGGAGCTAACGGGCGCCGAGTAAACCAATCACAGATCGGACGGACATTATGCTTTTGTCAGAGAAAGTTAAGGCTGTATTTACACCTACTTCATTTGGTCTGTTTAAAATGGACCAGATTTCATTTCCCTGGAAAGTCAAAACTCTTTATTAAGTGTGAATGCAAACATGCGAACTCTGATTCAAATCAAACAACGATGGTCTGCTTCCAAATGGACTCTGGGCTGGTTCACTTCTGGTGTGAGTATAACCAACCTCAAGCTAAAACAAATTAAGGAACCATGCGCCTTTTTGTGCTTGCCGAGCCACCGTAGTTGCTGGAAGTACCCAAACTGCACAGGTACCAGACACGGTTGCCCAACGTATGATAATTATAGTATTTGTACGATCATTTCACCCTCTGCACAATGTATGATCAATAATTCCAAAAATCTTATCAGGTGCGATAACTCCTGCACTACATGGCTATTAGCAGACAGCCTGCACAGCGCCTCATGTTGACAGTCTCATCTGCCTGTTTACAGCCAATCAACGCACGACGGAGTACAAGTGACGCACGATGTAGCACAAGGAACACAACACGTGGAAAGAGTGACGCACGATGTTGCATGGCAACACAAAATGTAAAAAAAAGTTTATCAAGCCAGTCCAGTTGAACTATTCAGAAAGTTTTTTGGTTTTTTTTCCAACAGTGCTGTTAGTTTATTTAAAGATCAAACTGCAATATAACAGTTACTATACACGGTCCCGGCCTGTAGGCCCGTTGGACCACCGGACCATTGGCTTCATTAAAAACTGAAGCTGATGGTCCTGACTGAGCAACGTCAAATCAGGTTTGTAAGATCATGTTTGGCAAAATATGATCATTTGAAGCTTCTGGTATGATAGTTTGTCATTTCCCATCTGGCAGCACTGTCGTCTGAACTAACGACGGCAGCAGCCATGAGCCGTGGACAGGCGTGGATCAATGTCTCATTAACATTTGGTCAGATGCCCATATTAACAAACGGGCTTCGAAAAAACTACCTGACGGTTAACATTATTTTTGTACATTTCTGTAAAAAAGTCTGTAAAAATTAGTATATATTTCAAAAACAATAACTGCATGTAGGACCTCCACGTTTGTTTTCATCAACATCCGCCACCTCTGACTCACCCTGCCCTCGACTTTTCTGTCCAATACCATTGCAGTCTGTCACATGCATGCTTTTTTCCACACATTTTGGTTCAAGCAAAAAGTGCAATGAGAATGTGATCTGACCCAAATAAAAAGAGTAAAGTCCACATTTGATCCACATCAAATAAGTGGACCAAAGGACTTTCCAGGTGTGAATACACCCTGAGAATATAGGGCAGCATTTCCAACCATACAATAATTACTGTATTTGTACAATAATTTCCTTGTTTTTGCATGTCAACATGAATTAAAAGTTTATTAAGGTTTCAGCAGTTTAGGTGAAATACTACTGAAGGGACACATGATTGTTTATTTTATTCTAAAAGTTTAAAGTTTCAGCAGCTCAAATAGTTAAAGAGACCAGATTTTTATTTTTGATTGGTCTGTTCATTTTCTTATTTGTTAAAAAAGGATACCCATTAGTTGCTACCAAGGTAACAACTAGTCTTCCTGGGATCCATCACTAAAATAGCACATGCATCATTTTAATACATGCATAAGAAGGAAAGTTAAAAAATAGAGTAAAATAAAAAACGTTTTAAAATAGCCAACATTGCCCTATACAAAACAATAAAACATGTACAGATGAATTATAATTTACAAATGTATTTAAAATTTAGACAAATTTATACTTAGTCCTTTCTTGAGATCAATTTTTAAACTTCTTATATTGTTAGGCTTTTTCACAGCACAAGGCAACCTATTCACTGAGTAGTAGCTCTATACAAGACTTTTCTGCATTGCGCATTTTCTAGCTGCAGGAACAACTATGTCACCATTTGTCCGTTGCCTGGTAGAATAACCATATCTATCATTTTTAATGCAAAATTCTTGGCTTTATTTTGTGGTAATGCTTTACTGGAGCAAATGGTCCTGAGCAAAGTATATACAATAATTTCCTTCAAAATGCAATAATTTAAGCTTCTGGTATGATCATTTGTCACTCCCCATCTGGCAACACTGATACAGGGTGTAATCTGTAATTTCAGCTTTATTTTTTTAATCAAACTGATTCATCACAAAAAGTAGTCGGTGCGTATGACGTAGTGTGAAACACCCACCCCCAAGACTTTTGATGGGCCGGTATAAAATAGATCGGGCATAATCCACAGCGAATGGAGCAGTTCCATCTCATTTCCTCAGTACTGTATTGAATCCGCTGAGGAAACAGGATGGCTCCAGGCTCCAGTGATGCGGGGTCCTGTGTGTGCGGAACCTCCTTTGGCCGCTGAGAGGCGCCCTGCTGCTGGGTGTGGGTTCTGGTTTAGCACCGCCCCATCTCCCTCCCTCCAGAGCCTGCTGACTCCGGGCTGGTGAAGACACCCTTAGCAACAACACACAGCTGCGTCGAATAAGATACTCCAACCACAGAGAAGACGGATTAAACAGTGCAGCTTTATTGCGCTGAATACAGGTGAAGTCTGTCTGAGGAGGAGATGCCCCGCTTGTTTTCGCAGTGAACATGGGGCTTGAGCACAGCTAACGAGCTAGCCTGTTTTTGGCTAGCTACCCCCGAAGACGACCGAAGCTGCCCCATCCTGTCCCGGAGGGGGACGAAATCCTGGGGGGCTCAACGAGTGATAGCGTCGCTGTTTGCTAACTACAAACTCACCGGGAATAAGCACGGGAATGGTGCTCTGGATCGACTCACTGTACCGACAGAGAAAGGCGAGGGGCACACGGGTCAGACCACCAAGCTTTAATATTTGGACTCAAACTATTTTTAACGGAGGGAGCGGCTCGCGGGCGGACGACTGTTTTTGTGGCTGTGCGAGCTAGCTGGCTAGCTAGCAGAAGGAAACGACCCCCATCCACTGCTCAGGGTTTTTTTTTTTTTTTTTTTCAACTGTAGCCAAGGCTAAGTCGGTGTGTGAAAGTAGCACACTGGATGCACATCTGTGTGGTTTTGTAGAGCAACAATAAATTACAGTAAACGTCTAGAGAAAAGCTGGGCTGACCCAAGGAAAGAATAAGTGGGGTTAGTCGAGTCGAAACCACAACTCAAGGCTACCTGGACTCGCACCGACCACCGCAAACTTACACATGCTATTAGCTCCACAGGCTACGTGAAAGTAGTTTACCCTTTTTTTGTTCTTTATCTGCTTATTCGGGAGGTTTTTCTTCACTTCGGATGCTGGCATCACGTATTAAATGCAATCATGATGATCATAAGCAGGAAACCAGAGGGCCCAATAGCAACAGGTAATCACAACAAAAGTTTGGAATGTCGACTACTTTGTTTCACGGATGTTGGACAGATTTGCCCTTTTTGTGTTAAATTCAGAGTTGTAACAAGTTAAACGTGAATATTAAAAAAAAGAATTACCTTTGAAAATCCATTGATGTTTACAGTAACATCCCGTGCGTACGTGGTTTTCATTGACGTTTTGTAAAAGTCACGTTTAATTTTATGACTTGATGGATAGACGCAGGGTTGATTTATTTTGTTGTTTCCATAGCAACCAGAAAAGCTTCTGTCATTCTGTGTGTGAATGTTTTCATACAGTCCACGGAAATGTTGTTTGGTTTTATGTCTTTTCAGTAAGCAATTAGTTCTCCTTATCAAGGTCTGCTACGCCTCTGTTTAAGTCAGCTACTTCTCTGAACTAGCTTTAAAATTTGCCCCATGATGGTGACTCTTATCTCTTAAACAGCTGTGTTGTTAATCATTCTTTCATTAACATCGTGAGCTCAGCTTTATGGGGATGAAGTGTGATTGGGGCACTATCATTAATTTTGTTTGTAACTAGAAAATCGAATGTAGCATGGCTTTCAAAACATCCCAGTGAGATATGCTGTCTGTACATTGGACTTGTTGACTATAAGGAAGCTCTTTGTTCACAATACAAGGAAGAGGGGGGGGACAGAAAACTGACTTTACCTCACGTTTAACAACACATGATCAGCCCTATCTGTGTGTCTGAACCTTGTTCTGTAGCCTTCACAGTGTGGAGAGCTGAAGGCCAGCTGTACAGAGTAGGCTGGATGTTTAGTGTCATAGAGGTTCAAGCTCTGTTTGTTTCTCTTTCAGAGAAAGTTTGCTTGGACAGCGGAGTCAGATGTTGAGCCCCTGCTGAGTAATTAGAAGTTTGCAGAAAGCTAATGGAGTCTGTTCTTGCCTAATATTATGAGGGGAGCCTAATGCCTCTGTTTGCTGTGCTGTGCAGGTCTAATGCGTCTGTATCCTGGCAGCAGGTCTAATCTGTCCCAGAGCTGGTCTGTTGACAAGCTTGCAAGCACTGGTGACATGGGCTCTGACGCACCTGCACTTGGTTACAACACTCTCATGGGCTAGTCAGGCAGAACACAGTCTTCCACAGTTTGGGGCTTTTAATGAGCTAACCCAGCACAAAAAAAAAAACGGCCATGCTGCCTCATTTCAAGATACCAGAGATTAATATTGGCAAGTTGCCTCTACCTAAGCAGCAACTTTTGTGCAAGCTAAATGACCGTTGAGATGAACAGCCGGTCAATGGGGTTTGTCATTTGAGTAACTGGAGTCATCCTACAGTCTTCACCTATCTCCTCTATGTGTATCATTTCACATTTGTTGTTTGGCTCAGTGCCACTGAGGTGTGCACACGCACACAACAGTGTTGAATGACAAGCACCCACATCCTTCTATATGAGCTCTATTTCTGAACACACCTGGTGTGTGCAAGTACATGACTCGGCCTGAATGGACAGATGGGCAGACGGAAAGATGCTGTCGTCACAGAGGCATCTGTTACCCCCATTAGGCCAATAATACCACTTGCAGCGCTAGCGATCTGGGACCCTAAGCCCTATCTAAGCTGGTCAGGTTGGAGTCGTGGCCTTGGGTACAATGTATTGGACACAATAGACACAATGGTGAATCTGCTAATAATGGCCTTTTCACAGTAAATGTGTGTGAGGATGTTGTGCCAGACAATATGCATCCCACACGGTCTAAAGAGAGCCCTGCTGGTGAGGCTGCCTAGCTGAGGTTAGAGCTACTACTTCATTGAGCTTCACCAAAGTGCTTGTTTAAATCTCATGGTAGATATTAGAATTGGCAGTCTCACTGATGAAATAATCAATGAGCCATTGCCTGGTTTGAACAAATGGGGCATTGTCTATCTGTGAGGAAGATTAGATTGCATTCTGTGGATTTTGAATGTTATCTCCACCCTTTATCCCAGAGTGTGTCTGTGTTGTCAATTTGATGACTTAAAATTTCAGGTTAAATTATTTGTTCATCTTTGTTCCCACAGCACGCCATGGTGATGGTCTTTACGACTCTTACATGAGGACAGACCACATTCTTAAAGACGAAGCTGATACAAACAGTCCATCTGGGTTACCCCCTATGCCCAAACACACAGTAAGTACACACATACACCCACACACACGTTCAGTAAAGCCCTATTTCCTGTGCTGGAGCACACTCTGTCTCCAGACATCCTGTTCCTATGAGAGATTCCCTCTGAGCACCACTTCTTATTTACACTGCTCCTCCTAGTTTTTCTTCAGCCTTCAGCTTTGTAATTCCTGATTGTCGGATCACTTCTATTGATCGACTGTCATGGAAGTATACAAGAATGCTTTTCATTTTGGGGAGTTCTCCATGACTGTCTCAGCTTAGTTGTAGTGATTTTGTTTCTCCAGCTAAACAGGTTTTAACACTCATGTTTTGCTCTTTGACTGATGCAAAAGGCATTGACATTGGCGTCCTAATCTGACATGGAAAAATGACAGAAGAACCAAATACAACTCTGTACAATAGTATTAGCAGGTTGATATCGTATTGTTGCATGTTTGTGGGGTTACTATTAACCAGCCCTATTAATATGCAGATTCAAGTCTGGAGTAGGTGGCCCTATACATACCAATGGATGGTACCTGTTTTCTGATCAGCAGTTCAGTTATTTCTGAGATGATCTTCAGACTTGTTTCAGGTAGAATAAGCTCAGCAATATGCAAAACATTGCAGCAGGCTGGAATGTGTTGCTCATCACGGGTCTAATGTGGTACCTTCCTCCTCTCAAAATACCATCTTTAGCAGAAAATGTACACACAAGGACAGTGCTACTCCACGCTGTCCCACACCAGCAAAAGGGCTGGTTTGATTTATTGTAAAGATTTATTGGACTTGAAAATGTGACCCACAAACAAAATCACCAATCAACATTCTCCCCCTCCTCCCTTTCTTTCTCTTGTAACCCGGCATCACTGCATGGCAAGGGTTAGGCCTAGTTTTCTATTCTAGTCCTTTGTATTTGCTATCACGCTCAATGCAGCCCTAACAGAGGTAATATCCTCAAGTGAATGCGACTGACAGTTTGCCCTAGTTAGGCGTGTTGTGGCATGTGCTCTTCTGTTTGGATAATAAATTGTAGAATTTGGTGAGAGATAAACATATAATTAGCTGAAGGTTCAATTTGTCTTGTGTAACATGATCAAAATTAACATGAGACAGTTGGTGGTTCCTATCAAATTCGGTATAGACATCTGTATGACATTTTGCCAAGGTGTGTTTGTCACACAGGTCTGTGCTGGTTGTGCAGTTCTGAGTGTGCTTCTGAGAAGAAGGGAAGCATACTTAGATGTTTGTCTGACGGCACAGAGATTAGCTCTTCTCCATCTGTTGCACCATGCAGATTTGCTCAGAGGACTCTCCACCCTCAGTATCACCTTAGTTACACAGGATTCATGCTCTCTGGTTTCCAACTCAATCACTGATCAATTTGAAAAATCCCTGGCCAGTAAATCAATAATGATCCATCACTGCTGGAGCACTACATACTCCAGCTTTGATTTTTATCCCCGTATTTGTGTCTGTGTGTAGGCACAGGAGCTCAATCAATGACATTCACTGTGTTTGTACTACAGCTTTGGGATGCCAGCTGCATGCTACACTGGGTCAGCAGTAGGGCTTTTGTAATAAGTTCGGACTATATGGTTACATCTATGGAAACCCACACTGCATTCCTTCTCTATTTTAGGATTCAAGCTTACAACACAAACACACACCAAGTTGAATCCTCTTTCAGTAAAACATCTCAACACCTACTTTTAATGTGTTTTTTTCCTCGTTGTTGTCTTTGTCAGAAGGTTGGTTTTTATCCACTCCCTTGTTCAGTTATATGTACAAATGGAAGTTAAACCCATTCGGTGCAGCATAGCTATGTAACACGTTTTCTCCTCTCTAGGTAGAGGGGGGAAAAAAAAACATTTGGGTTGATTGTCCCTCCCTCACTCTGCCATTAGGATATGCGAAACATATATACCTTGAAAAACACCATAGTAAATAAAGTATATAGGAAGCTCAAGCTGAGTGTATGTCAGCGTGTCATATTAATAGCCCCACTGCATCTACAGTTTAAAAGTATAATCTAACTTTAATGACTGTCATTTCCCTTGTGCTCCATAATCTTGTGGAAGGTTCTTTCCGCTGGTAAGAAAAAGAGACGTGAAGGAGAGACTGAGAGAAACAAGGAATGAATTCCTGGGGTTGCCAAAATGTAGCTGTTTACTGGCTGGCAAGAACAAGACTCTGGAGGTTTCCTTAAACTCGTGTAACCTTTCAAGCCCCTAAGAGCCAGTTTGGTTTTGTCACCTTTAAAGTGATAGTTGCTGTTGTGGAGAGCCTAAATTTACATTAATCCGTAGCTGCACACCATGTTTTAGAAGATTTGTACAACTGTCAGATGTGTTTTTAACTCTCAACCAAGATATATAAGTTGTTTTGGAGGTGACATGCTGCTTTTAAAAGTTAAAGGGTTTTAAGAGACACACCTTGTTGCGAACAGGTACAAATAAGCACTTAGGTCTATGTGGATGTTTTATGGGTGGGGGTGGGTGGTTGAATTTCCTAGCTCCAGACCCGTGTTGAGTAAACCAGTTGTGCTAGTTGACACTCTTCTGTCTGCTTCTGTTGATGGCACAGCACTATTGGCTTCGAAGTTTACTGTTGGTAAAATTTGAACAGGTTCTGCTTGTTGGTAATACATTGTTGGATCGCTCATGGGCTGAAATGTGATACTTACTCCTCATACATGCAAATCGGCTCCACTAGAGCCTTCTTTAGTGTGAAGGGTTTATATGCAAATGGCTTTAGTTCCATTGCCAGTTTTTCAATGGTTCCATTACTGGTCTTTTTTGTTCGCAAAAATGAGCTTAAAAGACTCATTAGTCTTTCTGTTCTGAGTTTTTTTTCCCCTCAGGCTAAAAGCTGGTACACGTCATGTGTCACTGTTCTGTTGTTACAGACACGGTGTAACATACAAATGTTCTTTCTTAACTCTATTTAATACATTGACGGGACACATAAGAAGTGCACTGTGTACATGCTGAATAGATAAACTAGAGTAATGTGTTAACGGCTGGACTTCCTAACGGTTTTCTTTGTGTCTGTTGTCTCTCTTTCCTCTCAGGTTGTCGGTAACAAGGGCGTAATGAGAGATCAGGTAACTGTGCGAGGTGGCCAACTGAAGGTCAAGTACCTTTACGAAGACTCGAGTAACAATCGAAAGATCAATGCCATAACCACAGCAACCACTCAGAATAGTGGGACCACTGGTCAGACGTCCAGTAAACCTGCCCTGGTCTCCAGCCTGTCCAAGGAGCATAGTGTAGACAGGTGAGAAAGGCATCAAAGGAATCCTTAAAAACCACGTTGGTGGCCAAAAATCCAAAGTGTGATTAATCACGTCATGTAAGCATGGTTTTTATTTGTGTATTTATTTTTGTTATGTGTCTTTCTACAGCACGGAATCCAGTAAAGGCTCCAGCGACTCTGGTCAGCACAGTGGAAGCGGCTCCAAACTGTGTGGCCCTCTCACCCCTGACCAGGCTCTGAGACTGTACCGATCTCAACTGACCCCACTGGAGCAGACGGAGATCCACACCTTCCCAGAGATCTTCTTTGTGGGACCCAATGCCAAGAAAAGGCCTGCTGTAGCTGGAGGCAGCAACAACTGTGGTTACGATGATGAGCAGGGAGGATACATTCATGTTCCCCATGATCACCTCGCTTACCGCTATGAATTTCTAAAGGTTAGACTTTTTTGAGTTTTGTCATATTTAGTTAAGTATTTAGAATACAATACAGTAGTATTGTTTCAGGTTTTTCACGGTCCCGCTTTCAAACTTCCTCTCTTGTGTCCTCTTTAGATCATCGGTAAAGGTAGCTTCGGTCAGGTAGCCAAAGTATACGACCATAAACTCCAACAACACCTGGCTCTGAAAATGGTACGGAATGAAAAGCGTTTTCATCGCCAAGCACAGGAGGAGATCCGCATCCTGGAGCACCTACGCAAGCAGGATCGCAATGGCACCATGAATGTGGTGCACATGCTCGAAAACTTCACCTTCCGCAACCACATCTGCATGACATTCGAGCTGCTGAGTATGAACCTGTACGAGCTCATCAAAAGAAACAAGTTCCAGGGCTTCAGTTTGCCACTGGTCAGGAAATTTGCCCACTCCATCCTGCAATGTCTGGAGGCCTTGAGCAGACACCGAATCATCCACTGTGACCTCAAACCTGAAAACATCCTGCTCAAACAGCAGGGACGCAGTGGCATCAAGGTAGGAGCCCTCCCACATTCATTTATCCAACCAAGAAACATTAAAGGTTAAATATGTGAGGTTTACATTCACTTGTGTGCTTGTGTGAAGTTGGAAGTGCTCTGAGCTGACGGTTGATAAGGAAATGGAAAATATAAAGCAACTGAATTGGCTAAAACGGGAACATTATCGAGACAAATGTGAAGCTCAAGCGGCTTTGGAGATGTTCCTGTCATGACGGTCTGTCTTCTTCTATCTCTTTAGGTGATTGACTTTGGCTCCAGTTGTTTTGAGCACCAGCGCGTCTACACCTACATTCAGTCTCGTTTCTATCGGGCTCCGGAGGTGATCCTCGGCTCGCGTTACGGCCTGCCTATCGACATGTGGAGCTTCGGCTGCATTCTGGCTGAGCTGCTGACCGGCTACCCCCTGTTCCCCGGGGAGGACGAGGGTGACCAGCTGGCCTGTGTCATGGAGCTGCTGGGCATGCCTCCCCAAAAGGTTCTGGAGCAGGCCAAAAGGGCAAAGAACTTCATCAACTCCAAGGGTCACCCCCGCTACTGCGGAGCCAACACGCTGCCCACGGGGGCCACTGTGCTAACAGGGTCTCGCTCCCGCCGCGGCAAAATGAGAGGTCCACCGGGCAGCAAAGAGTGGAGTGCTGCACTTAAGGGCTGCGAGGACCCCACCTTTATTGACTTCATTAAGAAGTGCTTGGACTGGGACCCTTCATCTCGCCTCACCCCCAGCCAGGCCCTCAGGCACCCGTGGCTGTATCGCAGGGTGCCCAAACCCCTACCCGGGGCCGAGAAGAGCCAAGGGGCCACGGTGAAGCGGCTCCCCGAGCACCACAGCACCTCCTTCCCTTCGATCATGGCCAAAGGGGGGCCGGGCTTAGGAACCACAGCTGCCAACAACAAACTGAGGAGCAACATGTTGGGAGATTCAGGGGAGGCCATACCTCTCCGCACAGTCCTACCCAAACTCGTCTCTTAGAGAGAGAGAGTCCTTTAATCTCCTCTCTCGCCCCACTCAGTCCTCCTCTGTACTCCTCAGGAGGAGTACAAGAGAGAGTGGAGTCTAGGTTTTAAAACTTGTTTGGTTGTTCTTTTATTTGTTTTCTACTGAGAGGTGTCGACACCCCAGTTTCTTGTTTTTGATATTAGGTGAACCAAGAAAGACGATAAAAGACACACTCAAAAGTTTTTATACAGAAGGTTTTCTTGAGCGGCTGTGGAGTTTTCTGTATGCAGCCACGTTGATAAGGTTTGGTTTAGATAATGCTTTTGAAAAGAACTTCATTGTGTGAGTGGACAGCTTCGTAAACGAGCAACTGTTTATAACCTGCGTGTGTTCTCACGTGAGTGATGTGTTGTAGTCAGACACACTCAAGCACACCTGCACTGTCACTTGCCTCACTTGACACCCGTTCTTAACACTCGTAGGACACTGCCCTAAGTGTGGGACTACTCATATGAGTGAAACTTGAAAAGGGCTAAAGAGATTACTCTCATCAGGTTAGAGCTACCAACAAAAGATTGGGTCAGCCCGCATGATTTTTGTAGAAAGAATCGTGCTCTAGTGTTCAGGCCCTGCACACACTGACCGTTATCTCAGATACACAACACAAATGCCTTTTACACAGGTAATGAAGGATTGGCATAATGTAGTGCTGAATTAGGAAACATTTTTTAGCAATAAATCCAAATTTTTTTCTAATTGCAATTTATTTTTTTTCTACTTTTCCTGATCCCTGGTGCTTGCATGTGAGCTCAATATGTGACATTAGTATGTGTGTGTGCTTTAGCTTTGTGGTGCTACTGTGCGAGGGTATAGGACGACCTATTACAGTACCCCACCCCCGTCTCAGTTCTCCATTTAAGTCAAGGGAGGTGGGGGGTGGGGAGGACAGTAGCTCCACTCCAACTCTGTCACCAAGGTGTCATGGTACGAACGTCATGAGCCAGGCAAAGCGAGTTCACCGTGTACGGCTGGTTCACAAATACCGATCCATACGATGACAGCGATGCAGAGCCGCATGTTATTGCACATACACACCTGCGGGGAGATTGCCAGGAAAGTTGCAGTTGGAAAGTAAAAGTTTGTACGAATGTTACCTGCCTGTGCCTCTGATGGGCAGCTGGGAGAGTTGGCAGTGGCGCATTAATCCTGATGGAAGAAGTGCAAGGTGAGAAAGATCATAGGATTATATGAAGGGCGATATGTTTAATATGAGCCAAGATCTGTTTATTTTTTTTTCTCTGGGGGAGGTTTGGAGGAGATTGGCCAGTGTACAAGATGGAGTTTTATGGTACAGAAGAAAGAAATGTTTCTCAGGGAGACATACTTGATACATCCCTTAATCCTATAGTAGCTTTTATCCACTCGCAGTCCTCTGTCCCGACTATGGATGAACATGCATGCAGTTGTGTCCACTGAGAGCAAGAGAATGCATTTATGAGTGTGGCTGCAAAGGGGGTCTGCATGCTCCTCAATCTGACCTAGATTCCCTCTCCTCCCCCACCATCTCTCTCTCTATCTCTCTCTCTCTTGTTTTCTCACTCTCTCATGTAGGGCAGGAAACCTCTCTCAAACTCACACACAGTGAATCATGGTGCTGTCCAAATGCACACACAGACACGAACACAGACACATCAGGTGCATGTTGAATGGACCACACCGCTCAGAGTTCTTTCTCTCTTCCCTCATTTTCTAAGTGAAACTGTCAGGGATTTGTACTGTCTCCATTTTTTATATAGAAGTGGTTTCTATTGCAATTCACTCCAGAATATCAGAGGATGTAAAATGCAAAAGCGCAAAAAGAGAAAGTTGTATACTGTCATGTTGTACTAGTGGTGTGCGTTAGTAGGAGGGTGTTTGGTGTTCCAGCATGAAATCCAACCTGTTATCAGACCGAGTGACTATGAGAAGAGAAACTGTACAGTAACCAAATGAAGTTGTGATAGTTTCTTTTTCTAAAGAAAATAAAAATGATTATTAAATGGATTGTGCTGTGCTTGGGTGATTTCTGCTTTAAACTTTTAAGACCCAGCAATTATTTATGTTCTCTGTAGATGAATGGAGTTTCATAACTTTACATTAAAAAAAAAAATACTGTCTGCTGCAGGGGACATTTCATCAACAAAAAAAATTTAAAAATGCATCTGAAAAACTTGCGTATGCACTTTCCAATCAAGACATTTAATGTAAAAATGATATTCATAAAGGTAATATTGATTAGTTATATACTAAGATTATAGATGTGATTTTTTTTTTTTTTTATATTTATAGATGTGATTTTATATATATATATTTAACTAAAACGTGATGTGTCATCGCTGACACCCTGTGCATATTCAGCATGGATGGCTGTGACTTTTGTTGTGTAATTGGAAAAATTCCAACTCTTTATAGGTTAAATTGGGTTATTATGGTAATTTTAGTGTGAAGAAGCTGTTTTAGCACAATTGTAACATGCAGTAAAATGTAAATGATTGCTAGATTTGGAAAGATCTGAAAAAAGTGCTCTTGAAAGATGGGCAAACAGACTCACAGCATCTATATTATAAAAGCCGAGTGGCCTCTGTGTGTGTGTGTGTGTGTGTGTGTGTGTGTGTGTGTGTGTGTGTGTGTGTGT
>JAPTGZ010000022.1:23978010-23991434 GCA_029814645.1 Fowleria isostigma | reverse complement strand
TGTCGCTTCTTAAAGTTGTCAGACAGCTTGTTTACGCTAGTTTCGCCAGGTCTAGGTCACGTGATTGAACCCCCTATATCAAATGGATGGGGCCGTTTTCACCCTTTAAGATCCACTCCCATCAGGATTTCCCTTATGTTTGTCACCCCAAAGCACTCTGGGAGTTGTGGACTTACCCTCAATGCTGTTGTGGTCCAGGTGCAGGTGCTCCAGGTGGGGGCTGAAGAGTGGAACAGAGTTGAGCTGGTTGTGGGACAGCTGCAGGTCCAGCAGGGTGGAGACGTTAAAGACAGCTTTGGGAAGGCCTTTGTCACTGAGCTGATTGTAGTTGAGTCTAATGAAGGCCAGGTGAGTGAAGCCTTTAAAGTAGTCTCTACAAGACACAAGGACAGAACTGTCACATTTCACATCCAACTCATTTGTAAGGGTCCTAGCAGTATGTTTGTGTATGTGTGTATGTATGTGTGTGTGTGTGTGTGTGTGTATCAGCTGTGTGACATGGTGTGCAGTGTATACTTGCTTTGGGATGTCATCTATATGGTTTCTATCCAGGAAAAGCTGTATGAGTCCATTTGGAACCCCATCAGGCATCTTCTTAAGCACATTTCGAGCCAGATTGAGCTGCATCAGGCTTTTCAGATCTTTAAATGTGTTTTTTCCCAGGTCGCTGTCACTCAGCTGAAAGTACAGACAATGCTCATTCCCAGAAAACACGAGTACAGAAAAATTAAAAAAGGTGCATTTATGCATTAAGCAGGGGTGTCAAACATGTGACCCAAGGGCTAAAATCAGCCCACCAAAAGGTCTAATCCAGCCCACAAAATGGACTTATGCAAAAATGACATTCAACATATGAACAGTCAGTGATGCAAACATACATTCATTTTCATTTAGAGGCCACATACAGTAGCCTGGTCAGCCATCAGGTATCCTCAGTGTATTCACTACTGAGAAAACTGTCTAGAATTCAGCCAATCACTGTGAAATATGCACAACCTATTCTGTAGTGACCGATCATGAGTCTGAGGGCGGGTGTTTCATAAAGTCAGTCAGTTTCAAGTCTGTAAATCTCTTTGCTATTGTTGTCAGTTGTTTATTTGATTCAAATATAAGGATTGAATTATAGATTACACCCAGTATTCTAAGGTTTCTCTGGCAAAAGTAACAGTAATCATTCACCAAAGGTTCTACTTGACCACTACCACCACACGTCATAATAGAAACAGGCGGAGGTCCGCTGACATTAAAGATATGCTCATCGCAGAATTACATCACATCCATCCTATCTGTGATTGGTTTACTCTGCGACTGTTAGTCTCGCCTTCATGTTTGGATTCAAGCTCCACAATTCCAGACGAATTTCTCAATGAAAAAGACGGATGGCTGACCAGGCTACACATCCACCCAAGCTGATCTAAATGGATTGGACCAGTAGAATAACAGCATAGCCTATGAAGAAAAACTATAAATGTACTGTTTAAGTTTGAAATAGTAAAATTACTCAGTGAAAATGTTTATACTTACAATCAATCTTTTCACAAAAATGTGACTGATCCAAACAATCATGAACAACCTGAAATTTCTTTAAAAATGTGGATTTTGTTATTTAAATGTTATGTCTGTTACTGAATGTTTTGAGTCTTTGTAGATCCATTGCTCTGTAAGTTGATATGCACATGTGTCAATGACAAACTAACAGTGTTGAAATTGCACTTATACTTTGTGCACTAAAACAACATAAACATTTTGTAGTTATTATTTATAGATTATTATTGGGACTGTCAAAATTAACAAGTTAATCCATCATCATAATCAATGTGATTAAAAATTTTACACAATTAACCATCGGTAGTGCAGAATGACTCTGAACACGTCTGTCAACACATTTAAGGCAGTTTGTCCAAGTAGAGCTACTGTCGCGCATGTGCAAATGGACAGTTGAATAAGTAGTGACAGGCAGCAGAACCAACCAATAAAAACAGAAGATACTGAACAGCATGTTGGCCCTCTGGATGGAAATACGAGTACAAAAACACCCAAGACAGGACAGTTGATTCAAGTTATTTTGTTGAAACTGTTGAAGGTGTTTAATAAACACGTTAAGTGCATATATATTCCCATCTTTCTTGACTCTGTTTGCTCATACAAAATGAAACGCAATTAATATAGATTAAAAATGAATGATATTTAATTGTGATTAATCAAAATTAATCCACAGCAAACCTGTGATTAATCTGATTAAAAACTGTAATTTTTTGACAGCATAATTTTTTTTTATTATTGGTGTATTGGTCGGTCCATTTGAGATCACACTGGGCTGTCTGTGACCTCTGAACTAAAATGACTTTGACAGCCTTGGTGTAGAGGGTCACCTGGTTATGGTACAGATCCAGCAGGGTCAGGTTGCCCAGCTTGCTGAAGGCACCAGAGGGAATCTTGGAAATGCGATTCCTGGCGAGGCGGAGTTGTTCAAGGCTTGTTGGAAGGCCTGAAGGTACTTCTTTGAGCTGATTACGCTGCATATAGAGATAGAGGAGAGAAGGGATCTTCCCAAAGACCTGCATGAGAGAATAATAAAACCATCTTCAGAAGGTGTGTAGGAATGTTACAGTGATGCAGATTCAGAGAGGGAAACTCCAACCTGCTTATCTATTCGATGAATGCGGTTGTTGGCCAAGTTGATCCAGCGAACCTCAGTGGCGTTAAGGAATGGTTCAGACGTCAACTCTGAGATGAAGTTGTTCTGCAAGTACAAATAGTGAGTTCTAGGGGGGATGACGGGGATCACTCGGATGTTATGGTTCTCACAGTTGAGGGCATTTGGGTAGCTTGGGGAGCAGGTACACTCTTTGGGACAGTCAGGAAAGGCAGACATCCCCAGGATGACCGGGGGGAAGTCTGTGGGCTCCTGAGGCTCTGGTTGTCTTGGTGCAGGAGGCTGGGGGACTGAAGGCTTCCTGGTGGTGACTGGGCGCCTGGTGGGCTTCCTTGGCCGAGGTCTCTGGGTGAACACTGCCCCCATCAGGAGGAACAGAGCCAATGCAGAGAAGAGTCCCACGCCGGCCTTCATGGTCCTAAAAACAGAGCAGAACATGACAGACAGACATCTGATGTCCACAGCAGTGCTAAACAAACATAAAGCTGGTTACTTTTTAAACCTCAAACACTGAAAAAGTACTATTAACCAATAAGACCACCTCTCAGCTTTCACTCAACTCTCCTGAAGCTCTATATTGGTATATGTATCAAGTATTGACAATGTTATGTTCAAAGCTTTCTTCAAATAATATATTTTTTGGAACAAAAAAAATCACTAAAATGTTCCTACTGTCCTTCAGATTAACCCATAAAGACCCAGGACTGCTTTTCTGGCAGCTTGCAAATAAAGTTTTCTCTAATTTGGCACCTTTTTTTTTTTTTAAAGCAATTTATCACTATTTATTGTAATATTAAACTCTTTCTTTTGTGTTTCTCCATCAAAAATTCTGTATTTTTCTATATTCAATTTACGGATCATATAGATGTTGATTATAGCTCAGAGTAAATTCAAAGGTTATTATATCAGAAACAGAGAAAAACTGAACAAAAAGTGACTTTTTCAACAAAATATACAATTAACTGAACATAAACCCAGTGTCTCTATCACCTCTATGGGTTTTACTGGTGAATTAATGTTGTAGAAGATGGCGGTGTTTCCATAGTAACTACAGAACCTCTGAGCATCCAAATGAATCACATCTGATGACCATGAAAAGATGACAAACTGTATTTTACACCAATTATATACATGGATGGACAGGATGAGTGAATTAAAAGTAATTAAACAGTTTAGATCAGCTGATGGTTTTGGTCAACGATGGATGTTTGGGTCTTTATTGGTTAATTGTAATTGTTAAGGTGGGCTGAAGGATTGTAAGTCATTAACAAGATAATTAGTTCTTATGGAAAATGTAAGAACACTCAAGAGATGAGGATATCACAAATAAAGCATATATTGAAACTGAAATTGATTTTTAAGATGTGGACATATTTGGAGCCAAAATGAGCTCAAGTATACTTTGCTGCTGCCTCGTCAGTGCACATGTACTCCTGTCTGCTTCTCCAAATGACACTGATTGTAATCTTCTGCACAGTTACCCATTAAGTTGGATTAATTTTGTTTTCAAACATATTTTTCTCTTTTTTCCTATTTATGCTCATCAGTAATCACCTTTGATCATACACAATGATCACACACTGAGTCCCAGTTACACTTTATCAAGACTAAATTATGTTGTCACAATCATTTTATGAGAAAAGGTAAAAATATTTTATTACTAATTTATATGTAAGAGTGTACATTGGTGGAAACATCTTATACAAGCCTCTTCAGATGTTTTAATATTTAATCATAACATACAATTGTGGAAAAAAAAATTATTAGACCACCCTATGTTTTCTTCAATTTCTTATTCATTTTAATGCCTGGTACAACTAAAGGTACATTTGTTTGGACAAATATAATGATAACAACAAAACTAGCTCAAGAGTTTAATTTCAGAGCTGATATCTATTCATTTCCCATAGTTTTCTTGATAATAACCAAAATCACATTACTTCATGACATTGTGCTGACAAAAACAGTGCATTTAAGAATTCCATGTTTTCTTTTCTGTCTGTTTTAGTCACATGATACACACAGGAGTTAGTACTTGATTGGATAACCATTTTTGAAATGACTTTTGATGGTTTAATATTTTTTTCCGTGACTGTTGATAATATTGGGTAGTAAACTAGATGATAATAAAAAAGACCCAAGTATCTGAAAGTGGTCTTGAGACTGGTCTTGAATACAACAACACCAATAAATGGTTTCTTTAATTTAAACCAGTGGTTTTCTGGGTTGGCAGTGTAAGAAACAGAAAGAATAAGCACAAAGTCCAATGAGGAGAGGGTTGTTTAATTTGATTAGATTTAAAAGCAAAGCAGGAGCCGATAATAATACAGGAAATGAGTTCTTATGAGCGAGGGAGGAAAGGAAAGGTTCGGTGGATAAAGGCTCTTTGTTAGCACTGACCCAGAGAGAGACTTGGAGGGAGAAAACAGCAGGTCTGTAAGGTTAAGGCCCTCTGACCCAGGATAGACCCAGAGGAAACTGAACTTAAATCCCATTGACAGTCTGTTGGAGCCAATATGCATCTTAAAAAACCTATACAGGAACAATGCAAGAACTAGTGAACTACATAGATACTCATACAACCTTCTATTATTCCACTCTTCATCATTGTTATAGAAGTTGTCTGAAATCTTTCCAGAGGCATTTTGGATAAAGCCCTCCTATTTATGTTGTGTTTTAGCGTAATGATAACATTAAAGCTTTTCCAAGGCACACCCATCATTTTAACTTCCACAAGGAAAGAAATGAGCAGAAGTGGTTTGACATGTGAAAACTGATGACTTAAATATGTCCAACAGATGTGTGTGTTGGTTCAGTTCATGAAAGATGTGATAATCTCTGTGCCCTCGGAGCACCTCAGACACTTGCTCTGCCCTTGGGGTACTTTTATTACTCCATCCTCTGAAGGGGAGGCAAGGGGTACTGTTTTTGGTTTGGTTTGTTTGTTTGTTTGTTAACACTCTAGCAGCAAAACTATTGATTGAATTCATGCCAAATTAGGTCTATACATTGCCAGTGACCCAGAATAGATCTGATTACATTTTGGAAACAGTAGGTCAAAGTTAAAAACTTATATGAATTTTTAAAATCTTTTTTTCTCCATTTACTAATAATGGGTATAATTTCAAAAGTCTTTAGCTGCAAAACTATTTGGTGAATTCCTACCAAATTGTAAAAGTATCAAAGTGAAGTGGCGAAGATTGTCAGTACCCAGAATACATGTGGTTATATTTTGGGAAAAGTAGGTCAAAGGTCAAATTTTTAGAATCTTTTTTCATCTCCCATTTTCTTATAATGGGTGAATTTTCAAATGTCTATAAAAACATCAATTTTGTTTCAATTTACTTCAAACTTGGCACATATATAGAGGCTATTGAAGTGCTGACATCACCACAGACATAGACATGATGACATGGATCGATGCCAAAATAAGCTACGATATGTGCAAGGGACGGGGCCTGTTGTGCCTGGCACCACTTGTTTTTCAATGTGACTGAAAAATGTCTCCACAGAAGAGCTGGAGATCTGGACAAACCCCCTTTATTTGCATGTGTTTCTCTGCTCTGTGTACTGTACCTAATCAAAATACGCCTGCTGTAAATAATTACAGTGCATACAGCTGTCAAAATACATGATGCTTCAGCACAAATGCACTAATAGTTTCCCATCACTTTGTTCCAGTTAACAAAGCATTGGGCCAATTTGATAAACATCACATATGAATCACTGGGTAGGAATGAGGTCGAAAGCCAAAATCTGTCCTGCCTGGAAAAACAAATCCTAACTTTCACTAACGGTGTTCCCTGGCACTGCCCTTCCTTTTCCCCGTCAGTCATCCAGAGCCTCTTGGTCCCTGGGTCCAAACCAGAACCAGCGCTCCCTGGTACTGCTGTTGTCATGACCCACATTCTCACCAACAACAACAGAGTCAAAACCTTGGTGTTTTGTTTATGACTTTCATCTCATCACAGTGGTTCATCCATCTCTGTTATATTTCTGTTTCAGTCAGAGCCGTTTCATTCTATAGGTGAACTAGACGAATGCTTAGGGCCCCCAAAGCCACCAGGGGGCCCTAAAGCTGCATGTTCAGCTTCATCTGAGGAAAATTCAAATGTCCTGTCTTTATCTGTATCTATCTCATGTGTTTATTACATCCCTTATATACTTAAACAATACATGTAGGATATAAATAAAATGAACTGCCACGATAAGTTGTGGCTGGTGTTTTTGTTCCATTATTAGGTCAAATTCATCGGACCGCACTGACACACAGTTAGTGATGTAGCGGGCCACCAACAGGTATGATGGGAATGATTGACAGCGACCCACCTACCATTCCCATTAGCGAGAGTATTAAACAAAACAAACGGCAAAAGAAGCAGATGTTGTATTTTCTTATTTAAAGTAAACATTTTATAAACACTCAAAATATGTTTTAATTATTGACATATATTGGATTGTTGTTTTCTTTGTATTATGTATTTTTTTTAATCAGTTTAACTTGCCTGAGTGGCTCAAATTAAATTGTTTAATTTTAACTGTAGCCTGTTTTGTTCATGAAGTGTAATAGATTGTATCATCTTAGTCAACCATCTAAAGGGTTAGGAATCTCTTCATCGTAGTTTGACAAACTAAGGGCCCCCAAACAGCATCTTGCTTAGGGCCCCCATGAAGCTAGAAACAGCCCTGGTGTCAGCTGATACCGTTGTTGCACACGAACACACAAATAACAACACACATTTTCTGCTACAATGACTCGATTCAGTCTATGTGTGATCCATATATCACTAGTATAAGAAGCTAAATATCTAATAATGCTGGTATATGTAATTATGTTATAGATATTTAATCTATTTAAGGTATTCACACTGCAGTCCATATAAGCTCTAAGTGTTGTTTAACTGTCATAACAAACTTCCTGACTGACAGTTTCTTATTCCATCATTTCTCATAGTCCTCACATTCTCTTTCTTCTAGAACAGGATTATCATCAGACCCTTATTTACTGCAAATGCATGAATATGAGTCAGGAGGCTCGCTTAGATGTCTGAAAATATCTGGGACTGAATAAGGCTGTAATTAACAACATTAGACACAAACGTGACATGATTCATGTGACTGGATTCAGACTGCGTATTTGAACTGTTTTTAAGGCTGGTCTCTGTGGAGTTCAGACCATTAGATGTGAGAATGGTTCAGTGTCCATGTTTGGTTTCATTAAATCTTCAGGCTCTAAAACTTTCCTCAGACAGATACTTTTCAGAGGGACTTTGCCAAAACATTTCCTCATGTGGGTGTGGCAGCCAGGCAAGTAGCTTTGCAAACATTGAATGGATTTAATGTATTAATGCATTAGATATGCAGCAAAGGACTTTAAAGTTGATCTATAATAATAATACATCTAAATCAAATTAAAGAAAGACTGAGCTGTCTGTTCTGCTCCATCAGTCCTCTGCTGCCATCACTGTTTCTTTGTTCTAATCTTCAGCCAAGTTCATCATACATTTATATCCTTTTTAGTTGGGATGATACATGTAGGTCAACCTCTTGACAATTTATCAATTCATCACAGAATATTTTGGTGAATAGATGTGCATGCTCAAGTTTTATCGTATCGTTGGTTAAAACTGATCCAAAAATGAGATAGATGAAAATCTGTCCGGATCACAACTGTTTCATTAAAACCCGCAGACTGCCTGGAACGCCTTTAGATCCATTTGATGAGTCTTCTGCACCTTCTGTTTTCATAAGCACAGCCACCTCACCCTCTTCATGCTTTAACTTTACTGCAGCAGCTCCAACGTATGATGAAAAAAGGCTTGAGGAGAGCAGAGCCGTGGTGGAATGGAGGTGTACAGAGGCGCCAGGAGGACAGAGTACCACTGTGTATGGCACAGCGTTTCTATAGAAACACAGCAGCATGGCTCAGCTGTGCCTCTGCCAGACTTCTTCTTGGTCCACAAACTCAGATTCATTACTCCCTCCTCCTCCTCCTCCTCTGCCTCGTCCCTGTTTCACACATAACTACACTGCGTTCTGATCTTATTGATCATAAAACTGCCCCCCTGGAAACAACAAATAAAGTTTCTTACCTGCCTCCGGTACCTGCCCTCTTTTGTTAAGTCACAAGTTAAATGTCTTTTCTTCTCTCTGCCTCTCTCACTCTTTTCCTACCCTCCCTCCCTCTCTCTTCCTCTGTTCCTCTTCGTCCCTAACCCTCCCCTCCCTTTCACTCTCTCTCCTTTGGTGGACAAGCCTGCCTGTTGGGTTTGTTCCCTGGCTTTTCCCTCTGAAGGTCACAGTGGTTCTTTTTTTTTTTGTTTTTTTGTTTTTTTTTCTTCCCCTGCTTGGCTCAAGGCCATTGAGATTTAATCTTAATTCTCTCTGGAACACCACAAACTCTTTCTTGTGTCTGAACTATGTCATAGTTTATTATTATTTTGTTGTATCTCAGCATAGCATGAGAGAGTTTGCCTCAGCTTGACCAAAACAAAAACTGACGCTGAGTGTGCATGTTTGCATATTTGCGTGTACAAGTCACAAGCATTTATTTGTATTTCAAAAGTCTATGAGAGACACTGAGAACATTAGAAGTCTTTTAAGGAAAGGCCGTCTGTGGCTGCATTTCTCACCCTCACTATCGTTTAGATGGTAGTGCACAGATCCTGTCATGTGCTTTTCATTAGTAGCATCCCTCCTCTGACTCCACGCATCTTTTCTGTGTCAACTGTCCAGAGGCTTTTTTCCTCCTGCATCAGTAACTCAAACACTCTGATTGTGGTGGTCCTTTCAGGAAGTGGGGCTGCATGGCTCTCTGATTAACAAAATGTAAACCTGTGTGTGTGTGTGTGTGTGTGTGTGTGTGTGTGTGTGTGTGTGTGTGTATGTGATTATGTGTCACTGGGGGTTAGGAGGTGGACATGTGTTTGCTACCCTGCATTCCTGCAGAGTGAGCTGCAGTCGATGGATAATGAGCAGAACATGTGTTGGGAAAAGTCTCGAACACACATGAACACACATGTGCCTCCTCCACCCACTTTCGATTTCTTTTCATGATTTCTCCCTGCTGTATACACACCACACAACACAGCTGAGCTCCATCTCTGGGATTCTGAATTCAGCTGGACCAAACATCCGGACTAGACTGGTCCAAACGAGGAGGAGAGTGATCCGTCTACAAACAGGGCACACAGAGGGATATTGTACATGAACAACCACCCACTTTATTTTTGGGTGGATACTTTTTCTTCCTGACCTTGTTTGCTACTATGAAGAGATGCTGTAAGAAAGTTCTTTAATAACTCTCTGATCAACTACGGTGACCTAATTCCCTTCCAAAGTTTTTTTATTTTGTTGCTTTCTGGGATGACATCACTGGAAACATCTGCTCATGAACAGCAATGTTTCACGATTTGGTTCAATATTTAATCTATTAAAATATCATCACAAGTAATGCAGAACTGAAAAAAGCACAGTGTTGGATGTAACTAGTTACTTATAATAGCCTTATGTAGGTACAGTTTTGTACTGTACTATCATACTATCACTGAGAATATATACGCAATTACATTAACAGTATTCAGAAGTGAACACTGTTGTAAACAGTGGTTATGCTTTAAAATCAAAATATAATTTGTCATCTGTCCTTCTGTCTATCCATTCAACAAGATAACCACAATATCTGAAGAATGCATTGAGTTATCTGCACTACATTTATACTGTGGCATGGAGCAAAAACCCATTACAAATAGGTGACCTTGACCTAATTTTTTAAGGTCAGATGTCCTTGTGCCTTGTGCAGTTATAATATCTGAGTACTTTCAATTAAAATGTGTATAAGTTTTACACAAAGACAAACTACTATAGGGCAGTAACTTTCAACAGAACCTTACACTATATTTGGTCAAGGGGTATTAAAAGTGCACTGCACTTTTGTTTTTAGTTAAGCTGCTCTGACATATTAGTAGCAGTAAACTTTGGATGATGATGAAACAGAAAAAAATGACAGCTCCATCCTGAGTTAGTGTAGCAACATGGTAACTCCCTTTGCAGAAATTAACAGCTTATTCTGAGGTAATAAAACCACAGTGGTTCTTATTTTCACATGATAATACACTAATAACAATATAATGTGTCATATTTTATAATCACATAAAGTTATTATATTCACTATCTGCAGTTGCATTCTTCTAAATCCCAATAAATCTAAAACCTTCCCTTTAAATACTACTAATTAGTGTTGTAGTCAAGACTGGCTCAACTGAGACCACGACACAGCAGAGACCGAAGGATATCAAGACCAAGACAAGAAGGAGACAAATGAGTTGACAGCAAACAGAAAGAAAAGTCCAAGACATTATTATGGCACGGTCATGTGTAGACCTAATTAGGTCTACACATGACATGTCATGAAAATAAAGGCATTTCAATGTTCAAAGAGAGTGCCTTGGACTTTTCTTCCTGTTTGCTGTCCATTTTTGAATCTCCTCTACCAAACAGTACCTCGAGCAAACATTTTTTGGGTCCTGGAGGTATTCCTTCCCATGATTTTCTGAACCAAATGAGTTGAGTCTGTGACAAGACAAAGAACACAAAACACTGGCCTTGAGACATCACTACTGTTAATAAAGTTAATTTTGTAAAGTTGTTTATGCTAATACTGCCTATCAGCAAAGTACGCTCGCAATGACATGAGGTTACGGGAAAGGAGCCAGACACGCAGCAACCACTTTCGCAAAATTGAAGTTGGGTCCTTACTGTTAATGTTCTGTGCCTCAACAGGAAGACCAGCTTATTTGTCTTAATAAATGTGCAGTAATTAGAGTCACCTCGACTATCCAGAACAACATATGGTAGAAAAATACTATATAGGACCAGGGATACGTACAGCAAATCCATGACAAAAAGAGACAGGAATAGTAATGGACATAAGGCCTGATGTCAGAGCCGATATACTGAACAAGTGAACTAATGCAGCTTTCTCTTGTGCTAAAGACATTAAGGATATTTTTGGGTCTTTATTTGACAGTTGATGTTTCTGGAGACATTGTGGCTCATGGTGGGCAACCTTAACAACTCTCTTGCCATCCACCCCAAAAAAATGTACTTTTAAGTTGCCACAGGAAACGGGCCATCAAAGCATTTATCACCTCAGGTTTTGTGTCAGATGTTGAGGTCGACAACATGTTTGCTGGAAACAATGGGGCCTCCCAGAAGAAGAGAAAGAACTCCCAGAGACACAATGCTTCATGGGTCATTGAGGACAACTTTGTCCCCTCAAAATGATGTTTAAACCTTATTATGTTTAAACCCAAGTAAATAGATTTTGTAAGAAACCAACCAGACCATGTTTTTATCTCTATAATAAAGAAACCAATCTGATCACCTCCCTTCCCACTATAAAAGAATGGTTGTCTGTGAACACAATCGAGGATGTAATTACATTTCCCTCCACTGTAGGAACTGGGGAAAAAACATTTTTGCACTATATATGTAATTTTCTAGTCATGCGCTAAGAAATGATGTTGCATATACACTGCCCGGCCAATAAAAAAAAACAAAAAATAGTCAGACAGCCTGGGGAAAAGTGTCCTCTCATGTCTCTAATGTCAAAAAGATTGGTCAAAGCCAGGGTTGATCTTCATGTTTGTGCCAGAATGGTTCAGGGAGAATGAGACATCATTTCACACATGGATTAGCCTCCAAAAAATCCTGACTTTAATTTGCAATGTGATGAAGACTTGGTGCAGCGGTCCAATTCTCCATCATAAAAAATATTAAATTAATGCAACTATGGATAAAAAAAATATTATGAAACTTATTGTGACACTACATAAGCATTATGTATCACAGGGAATGTCTCCTGGAATCAAAACCAAAGGTGGTGTAGTCAATTTTTAATGTGCGAATTTTTTTTTTGGACCAGGCAGTGCATACGTGTTACGTTGCTTTACTAGAGCTAAAGAAGTTCAGATTAAAAACTGCATGGATCTATTTTGCAAGTGAAAACTGAGTCACATGGTCTGAGGAATGTCACTGTTTGCCCTGCAGTAATAGTCAGACAGCCTGGGGAAACAGTCTGGAGTCAGTGCTCGGTTTTTCAGGGCTGAATTCAACCTGTTGATTCCACAGAATTCATATTTATAGGCACCAGAACCAACTTTTACTGCAGGAACTCTTCATCGTGGCTATTACATTCTGCAGCAGCTGTTTTCCAAACAGAAGGAGAGAGTGAAGCAGGCTCAGGCAGAATCCCAGAGTGACTTGCTGTGTATAATAATCTGAGAGCTGTCCAAGAACGGCCTGTTCTGTCATTTACAGAGGGATTTGGATGATTGGGCTGATGTTTGCTTTCAAGGAGAAAAACTTGAGATCCAGCCAGAAATGCTCCCTGAATAAATATAACCATTGGGATAGTAATACGCACCTCAATACTCGCAACAATTTTCTGCTGTGTTGAGTAAAATCTGCATACATGTACACACTTAGGACATTCAGGTCACACCCAGTCAAGGCAGATTCCACAGCTGTGCATGCCCAAACCAAATTCAGAAAATGAAGTTTTGGTAACACTTTCTACTAACTGAAGGAATGTAAAGCAACATGAAACACATTATAAACATACACTGTACTCTACGACTGTATAATGAGTTACAGTGTTTATTCATCATCCAAAATGTCTGCAGTATATTGTTTAGTTTAGTTTAGTTTAGTTTAGTTTAGTTTAGTTTAGTTTAGTTTAGTTTATTTAGAGCTTATGCACTTCATG